>CAUIJX010000007.1:0-64872 GCA_960531455.1 Urophora cardui
GGTGCCATAAAAAGAACAGGGGTTCGCATGAAAAGAAAAAATTTACCATTTTAAAAAAAACATGGAATTTCTCAAAATGTGTCCGATGAATGATTTCAATTTTGGCTCAGAACATCTTCTAATATGTCTAAGAATACAACCATGAAATAATATCTTGGTTACTTTGACTTTTCATAATAAGTTGTTTAAGCTCACCGTGTATTATTATTATTATTATTATTATTATTATTATTATTATTATTATTATTATTATTATTATTATTATTATTATTATTATTATTATTATTATTATTATTATTATTATTATTATTATTATTATTATTATTATTATTATTATTATTATTATTATTATTATTATTATTATTATTATTATTATTATTATTATTATTATTATTATTATTATTATTATTATTATTATTATTATTATTATTATTATTATTATTATTATTATTATTATTATTATTATTATTATTATTATTATTATTATTATTATTATTATTATTATTATTATTATTATTATTATTATTATTATTATTATTATTATTATTATTATTATTATTATTATTATTATTATTATTATTATTATTATTATTATTATTATTATTATTATTATTATTATTATTATTATTATTATTATTATTATTATTATTATTATTATTATTATTATTATTATTATTATTATTATTATTATTATTATTATTATTATTATTATTATTATTATTATTATTATTATTATTATTATTATTATTATTATTATTATTATTATTATTATTATTATTATTATTATTATTATTATTATTATTATTATTATTATTATTATTATTATTATTATTATTATTATTATTATTATTATTATTATTATTATTATTATTATTATTATTATTATTATTATTATTATTATTATTATTATTATTATTATTATTATTATTATTATTATTATTATTATTATTATTATTATTATTATTATTATTATTATTATTATTATTATTATTATTATTATTATTATTATTATTATTATTATTATTATTATTATTATTATTATTATTATTATTATTATTATTATTATTATTATTATTATTATTATTATTATTATTATTATTATTATTATTATTATTATTATTATTATTATTATTATTATTATTATTATTATTATTATTATTATTATTATTATTATTATTATTATTATTATTATTATTATTATTATTATTATTATTATTATTATTATTATTATTATTATTATTATTATTATTATTATTATTATTATTATTATTATTATTATTATTATTATTATTATTATTATTATTATTATTATTATTATTATTATTATTATTATTATTATTATTATTATTATTATTATTATTATTATTATTATTATTATTATTATTATTATTATTATTATTATTATTATTATTATTATTATTATTATTATTATTATTATTATTATTATTATTATTATTATTATTATTATTATTATTATTATTATTATTATTATTATTATTATTATTATTATTATTATTATTATTATTATTATTATTATTATTATTATTATTATTATTATTATTATTATTATTATTATTATTATTATTATTATTATTATTATTATTATTATTATTATTATTATTATTATTATTATTATTATTATTATTATTATTATTATTATTATTATTATTATTATTATTATTATTATTATTATTATTATTATTATTATTATTATTATTATTATTATTATTATTATTATTATTATTATTATTATTATTATTATTATTATTATTATTATTATTATTATTATTATTATTATTATTATTATTATTATTATTATTATTATTATTATTATTATTATTATTATTATTATTATTATTATTATTATTATTATTATTATTATTATTATTATTATTATTATTATTATTATTATTATTATTATTATTATTATTATTATTATTATTATTATTATTATTATTATTATACTCAGCTGTACTAGTACACAGAGTATTATAATTTTGATTTCATAACGGTGGATTGTAACATAATGAAATAATCGAGATAGATATGGACTTATATATATCAAAATGATCAGGGTGAAAAGAGAAATCGATTGAGCCATGTCCGTCCGTCCGTCCGTCCGTCCGTACGCACGATAACTCGCGTAAAAAAAATTGAGATATTTTGATGAAATTTGAAATGCAAGTTGGTATCGAGACTGGGACGGTTGGTATTGAAAATGGGCGAAATCGGACCATGACCACGCCCACTTTTCCTATATAGAAAAAATCGGATATTTGGTATCTCAGCCACTAATATAGCTAGAGTGATAAAATTTTACCCACGTATTGAGCTCAGGCCCTTATGAAGAAATTTGATGAAGTTCTGGAAAATGGGCGGTGCCACGCCCACTTATTAAGGGTCAAACATTGAAAGTTTTATATGTCATAACTCAGAAACCGTTGAAGATATATCGATGAAATTTGGTATGCGTAATATGCTTACTTAGGCAAATGTTTTGACGAAAAATTATCAAAATCGGTTGACGGCCACGCCCACTTTTATATATGGGAACTATAAAGGGGCCTAATAAAAACATTTTAAGCGATATCTCTGTCAAATATAAAGATCTATCACTGAAATTTTGTGGCAGGAGTCCAACTACGGACATAAAACAAAAAATACAAAAATTTTTGAAAATGGGCGGTGCCACGCCCACTTATTAAGGGTCAAACATTGAAAGTTTTATATGTCATAACTCAGAAACCGTTAAAGATATATCGATGAAATTTGGTACGCGTAATATATTTACTTAGCCAAATGTGTGGACGAAAAATTACCAAAATCTGTTGACGACCACGCCCACTTTTATATATGGGTATTATAAAGTGACCTAATGAAATCATTTTTAGCGATATCTCTGTGAAATATAAAGATAATTCATTGAAATTTTGTGATATGAGTTCTACAATAGACCGGAAACAAAAAATAAAAAAAGTTTATAAAATGGGCGTGGCACCGCCTCTTTTTATGCAAAGAAATCTACGAGCCTATTACTCGACAAATAACTGAGATATTATGACGAAACTTGGTTTATTCACTTTTATAACTTGTGTTAATAGACACGCAAAAATGTATTGAAATCGGTTTATGACCACGCCTACTTTTTAACAAAGATATTTCTGGAACACCCTTTTGGAATTTGTAACGTGAAGTCTTTGTAACTAAAAGTCATAGAGGGATGCAATTTTGCACTAACAATAATATTTATATGCTTATTTGGATGATTGATACAAATTTTGAAAATGGGCGTGGCTGCGCCCTGTATATGCAGCACTCGTTTCATATAAAATACACCCTATATCGAACAAACGCAAACAAACAATGAAAGCATACAGCTGAGTATCTAATGTTCGATTCCACTCGAACTTAGGCTTCCTTACTTGTTATTATTATTATTATTATTATTATTATTATTATTATTATTATTATTATTATTATTATTATTATTATTATTATTATTATTATTATTATTATTATTATTATTATTATTATTATTATTATTATTATTATTATTATTATTATTATTATTATTATTATTATTATTATTATTATTATTATTATTATTATTATTATTATTATTATTATTATTATTATTATTATTATTATTATTATTATTATTATTATTATTATTATTATTATTATTATTATTATTATTATTATTATTATTATTATTATTATTATTATTATTATTATTATTATTATTATTATTATTATTATTATTATTATTATTATTATTATTATTATTATTATTATTATTATTATTATTATTATTATTATTATTATTATTATTATTATTATTATTATTATTATTATTATTATTATTATTATTATTATTATTATTATTATTATTATTATTATTATTATTATTATTATTATTATTATTATTATTATTATTATTATTATTATTATTATTATTATTATTATTATTATTATTATTATTATTATTATTATTATTATTATTATTATTATTATTATTATTATTATTATTATTATTATTATTATTATTATTATTATTATTATTATTATTATTATTATTATTATTATTATTATTATTATTATTATTATTATTATTATTATTATTATTATTATTATTATTATTATTATTATTATTATTATTATTATTATTATTATTATTATTATTATTATTATTATTATTATTATTATTATTATTATTATTATTATTATTATTATTATTATTATTATTATTATTATTATTATTATTATTATTATTATTATTATTATTATTATTATTATTATTATTATTATTATTATTATTATTATTATTATTATTATTATTATTATTATTATTATTATTATTATTATTATTATTATTATTATTATTATTATTATTATTATTATTATTATTATTATTATTATTATTATTATTATTATTATTATTATTATTATTATTATTATTATTATTATTATTATTATTATTATTATTATTATTATTATTATTATTATTATTATTATTATTATTATTATTATTATTATTATTATTATTATTATTATTATTATTATTATTATTATTATTATTATTATTATTATTATTATTATTATTATTATTATTATTATTATTATTATTATTATTATTATTATTATTATTATTATTATTATTATTATTATTATTATTATTATTATTATTATTATTATTATTATTATTATTATTATTATTATTATTATTATTATTATTATTATTATTATTATTATTATTATTATTATTATTATTATTATTATTATTATTATTATTATTATTATTATTATTATTATTATTATTATTATTATTATTATTATTATTATTATTATTATTATTATTATTATTATTATTATTATTATTATTATTATTATTATTATTATTATTATTATTATTATTATTATTATTATTATTATTATTATTATTATTATTATTATTATTATTATTATTATTATTATTATTATTATTATTATTATTATTATTATTATTATTATTATTATTATTATTATTATTATTATTATTATTATTATTATTATTATTATTATTATTATTATTATTATTATTATTATTATTATTATTATTATTATTATTATTATTATTATTATTATTATTATTATTATTATTATTATTATTATTATTATTATTATTATTATTATTATTATTATTATTATTATTATTATTATTATTATTATTATTATTATTATTATTATTATTATTATTATTATTATTATTATTATTATTATTATTATTATTATTATTATTATTATTATTATTATTATTATTATTATTATTATTATTATTATTATTATTATTATTATTATTATTATTATTATTATTATTATTATTATTATTATTATTATTATTATTATTATTATTATTATTATTATTATTATTATTATTATTATTATTATTATTATTATTATTATTATTATTATTATTATTATTATTATTATTATTATTATTATTATTATTATTATTATTATTATTATTATTATTATTATTATTATTATTATTATTATTATTATTATTATTATTATTATTATTATTATTATTATTATTATTATTATTATTATTATTATTATTATTATTATTATTATTATTATTATTATTATTATTATTATTATTATTATTATTATTATTATTATTATTATTATTATTATTATTATTATTATTATTATTATTATTATTATTATTATTATTATTATTATTATTATTATTATTATTATTATTATTATTATTATTATTATTATTATTATTATTATTATTATTATTATTATTATTATTATTATTATTATTATTATTATTATTATTATTATTATTATTATTATTATTATTATTATTATTATTATTATTATTATTATTATTATTATTATTATTATTATTATTATTATTATTATTATTATTATTATTATTATTATTATTATTATTATTATTATTATTATTATTATTATTATTATTATTATTATTATTATTATTATTATTATTATTATTATTATTATTATTATTATTATTATTATTATTATTATTATTATTATTATTATTATTATTATTATTATTATTATTATTATTATTATTATTATTATTATTATTATTATTATTATTATTATTATTATTATTATTATTATTATTATTATTATTATTATTATTATTATTATTATTATTATTATTATTATTATTATTATTATTATTATTATTATTATTATTATTATTATTATTATTATTATTATTATTATTATTATTATTATTATTATTATTATTATTATTATTATTATTATTATTATTATTATTATTATTATTATTATTATTATTATTATTATTATTATTATTATTATTATTATTATTATTATTATTATTATTATTATTATTATTATTATTATTATTATTATTATTATTATTATTATTATTATTATTATTATTATTATTATTATTATTATTATTATTATTATTATTATTATTATTATTATTATTATTATTATTATTATTATTATTATTATTATTATTATTATTATTATTATTATTATTATTATTATTATTATTATTATTATTATTATTATTATTATTATTATTATTATTATTATTATTATTATTATTATTATTATTATTATTATTATTATTATTATTATTATTATTATTATTATTATTATTATTATTATTATTATTATTATTATTATTATTATTATTATTATTATTATTATTATTATTATTATTATTATTATTATTATTATTATTATTATTATTATTATTATTATTATTATTATTATTATTATTATTATTATTATTATTATTATTATTATTATTATTATTATTATTATTATTATTATTATTATTATTATTATTATTATTATTATTATTATTATTATTATTATTATTATTATTATTATTATTATTATTATTATTATTATTATTATTATTATTATTATTATTATTATTATTATTATTATTATTATTATTATTATTATTATTATTATTATTATTATTATTATTATTATTATTATTATTATTATTATTATTATTATTATTATTATTATTATTATTATTATTATTATTATTATTATTATTATTATTATTATTATTATTATTATTATTATTATTATTATTATTATTATTATTATTATTATTATTATTATTATTATTATTATTATTATTATTATTATTATTATTATTATTATTATTATTATTATTATTATTATTATTATTATTATTATTATTATTATTATTATTATTATTATTATTATTATTATTATTATTATTATTATTATTATTATTATTATTATTATTATTATTATTATTATTATTATTATTATTATTATTATTATTATTATTATTATTATTATTATTATTATTATTATTATTATTATTATTATTATTATTATTATTATTATTATTATTATTATTATTATTATTATTATTATTATTATTATTATTATTATTATTATTATTATTATTATTATTATTATTATTATTATTATTATTATTATTATTATTATTATTATTATTATTATTATTATTATTATTATTATTATTATTATTATTATTATTATTATTATTATTATTATTATTATTATTATTATTATTATTATTATTATTATTATTATTATTATTATTATTATTATTATTATTATTATTATTATTATTATTATTATTATTATTATTATTATTATTATTATTATTATTATTATTATTATTATTATTATTATTATTATTATTATTATTATTATTATTATTATTATTATTATTATTATTATTATTATTATTATTATTATTATTATTATTATTATTATTATTATTATTATTATTATTATTATTATTATTATTATTATTATTATTATTATTATTATTATTATTATTATTATTATTATTATTATTATTATTATTATTATTATTATTATTATTATTATTATTATTATTATTATTATTATTATTATTATTATTATTATTATTATTATTATTATTATTATTATTATTATTATTATTATTATTATTATTATTATTATTATTATTATTATTATTATTATTATTATTATTATTATTATTATTATTATTATTATTATTATTATTATTATTATTATTATTATTATTATTATTATTATTATTATTATTATTATTATTATTATTATTATTATTATTATTATTATTATTATTATTATTATTATTATTATTATTATTATTATTATTATTATTATTATTATTATTATTATTATTATTATTATTATTATTATTATTATTATTATTATTATTATTATTATTATTATTATTATTATTATTATTATTATTATTATTATTATTATTATTATTATTATTATTATTATTATTATTATTATTATTATTATTATTATTATTATTATTATTATTATTATTATTATTATTATTATTATTATTATTATTATTATTATTATTATTATTATTATTATTATTATTATTATTATTATTATTATTATTATTATTATTATTATTATTATTATTATTATTATTATTATTATTATTATTATTATTATTATTATTATTATTATTATTATTATTATTATTATTATTATTATTATTATTATTATTATTATTATTATTATTATTATTATTATTATTATTATTATTATTATTATTATTATTATTATTATTATTATTATTATTATTATTATTATTATTATTATTATTATTATTATTATTATTATTATTATTATTATTATTATTATTATTATTATTATTATTATTATTATTATTATTATTATTATTATTATTATTATTATTATTATTATTATTATTATTATTATTATTATTATTATTATTATTATTATTATTATTATTATTATTATTATTATTATTATTATTATTATTATTATTATTATTATTATTATTATTATTATTATTATTATTATTATTATTATTATTATTATTATTATTATTATTATTATTATTATTATTATTATTATTATTATTATTATTATTATTATTATTATTATTATTATTATTATTATTATTATTATTATTATTATTATTATTATTATTATTATTATTATTATTATTATTATTATTATTATTATTATTATTATTATTATTATTATTATTATTATTATTATTATTATTATTATTATTATTATTATTATTATTATTATTATTATTATTATTATTATTATTATTATTATTATTATTATTATTATTATTATTATTATTATTATTATTATTATTATTATTATTATTATTATTATTATTATTATTATTATTATTATTATTATTATTATTATTATTATTATTATTATTATTATTATTATTATTATTATTATTATTATTATTATTATTATTATTATTATTATTATTATTATTATTATTATTATTATTATTATTATTATTATTATTATTATTATTATTATTATTATTATTATTATTATTATTATTATTATTATTATTATTATTATTATTATTATTATTATTATTATTATTATTATTATTATTATTATTATTATTATTATTATTATTATTATTATTATTATTATTATTATTATTATTATTATTATTATTATTATTATTATTATTATTATTATTATTATTATTATTATTATTATTATTATTATTATTATTATTATTATTATTATTATTATTATTATTATTATTATTATTATTATTATTATTATTATTATTATTATTATTATTATTATTATTATTATTATTATTATTATTATTATTATTATTATTATTATTATTATTATTATTATTATTATTATTATTATTATTATTATTATTATTATTATTATTATTATTATTATTATTATTATTATTATTATTATTATTATTATTATTATTATTATTATTATTATTATTATTATTATTATTATTATTATTATTATTATTATTATTATTATTATTATTATTATTATTATTATTATTATTATTATTATTATTATTATTATTATTATTATTATTATTATTATTATTATTATTATTATTATTATTATTATTATTATTATTATTATTATTATTATTATTATTATTATTATTATTATTATTATTATTATTATTATTATTATTATTATTATTATTATTATTATTATTATTATTATTATTATTATTATTATTATTATTATTATTATTATTATTATTATAGTTCTGTATACTAATAGCGTTTCCTATTCTGAACGAAAATGTTGCATTATTACATCGCAGCATTATCAAATATAGCGAATTGCATTCAAAGCGGACGGTCGTGTTTTTTGTTCGCTCCCGCTATGGATAATTTGAAGTGTGCTAAATGTTTTAAATCTTTACGTGATGGCTTTGAAATCTCTTGTCATCAGTGTAATAATAAACTACATAAAATTTGTGCAAAATTGGATAGTAAAGAAATGTGTGATTTACTTCTAAATAATAATAACATTGTTTTTGTTTGTGATCATTGTCTACAAAACAAAACGAATTTGGCTGGCTCGATTGCTTGCTTAACCAAAGAGGTTAATGACTTGAAGGCTCAATTTCTTAAGTTCATTGCTTCGACCACTGTTGTTGCAAATGCTAATAATGTCCGTGTCCAAACACAGCAACTCTGCCGCGAAATTATCCAACGATTCTCTTTTGTGCCGCTGTTCTGTCTTCCATTTGTCCAAACACATCAACTCGTCGCTGGCCAACTTTTGTTCATTATGTTTTGTTCTGGCATTCTTCGAACGCTGTGATTGGTCACTGGCGATAAGAATTGCTGCACAAAGCGTGTTGTCCGAGCACCGACGACTTGGTGCCCCCCTCCTTTCCTCGTCGCCTTCTCACCCACAAACGAACAAAAGCAGCGGGTTGCTCAACTTCGTATCTCCGTGTTTGGACGTAGACAATTCGTCAGATTCGATAACAAAAAGGGGTGCTGGTATGGCTGCATTGTCTGTTGCTGCACAACGTGACAAACGTATATATTCGGCTGATAATGCTAAGAGTGTATCTTCGTCTCTTGCGCTCAATTCGTCCGATGACATAATTACTCCCTCGTCAGCATTGGCTAATGCAAGCGATGGCTCCTCTCTGTTTACCTATTCTGCTGCTGCTGCTGGCGCTGCTGCTGCTGCTAACACTCTCACGCGTGCTTTAGTTGGTTCAAATGCTGGTCTTTCATCGTCAACGTCTTCGTCTTCTACTGCGGCTACTGCAGAGAATGTGTTATCAAAGCCGTTGACTCCTAATGTAATGGATAGAGCAAAGAGTACATCAGTTGTTGCTTTTTCTAATACGGCTGAGATTTGCAATGCTAGCAATGTTGATGATCGTTCAATTTTAGTTGTTGGAGACTCAGATAATGCTCCCTCTGCTGTTTCAGTGATGCCAGATGGTTGGACAAAAGTGACGAATCCTAAACGCCGAAAACAATTGAATATTATTGGTCTTAATGCGAATACTGATCTTGGTGTGGTGAGTCGTATGAAATGGCTGCACTTATCATCGTTTTTGCCTACTGTCACAGTTGACAATATTATTAATTATGTTGTTAATCATGCAGGAATTGATAAGAAACACTTATCGTGCTATGCATTGATTAAAGATGGCACTCCGCTGAATAGTTTAAGCAGAGTTAATTTTAAATTAGGGGTTTCGGCGGCTTTTTATAAAAATGTGTTATCAGCCGATCTTTGGCCGGAAGGCACAAACATACGCCCTTTTCGTTTTTTTCGAAAAGAGGGGAAACAACAAAATCAGGCATAACTGTTGAAAATCGCAATGGCCTAAACATTTATTTTCAAAATGTATCTGATCTACGTACCAAATCTGGAATTGTTTTTGCGGCCAGCTCAGAACTGGACTATGATATTTTTGTTTTTGTAGAAACCTGGCTAAATTCCAATTTTTATGATGAGGAATATTTTGATCCCAATTTATACTTTGTATATCGAAAGGATAGAGATATTCAAAAAACTGGTTTAGAAAGAGGAGGTGGTGTTCTCATCGCCGTCAAACGTAAATATAGTTCTCACTTGGTAGGGCTGGCGAATGGTGATTCCGTGATTGACCAACTATGTGTATGCGTAAGCAGCATGTCAACACATGCCTCAATATATTTTGTTGTTTCATACATTCCACCAAATAGGGGTGATGCTCTGTATGGCTTGCATGCGGATAATATTACATCTTTAATAAATGATAAGTTAGGTGATAATCAACTATGTATCTTGGGTGACTTTAATCTGAGCAATGTGGGTTGGTCGGGTAGTTTTTCTCAATCGGGTCTATTACCCTTAAATGTAATCTCTCCGCATGAAGCTTATTTTATTGATAGCATTTTAAGCTATAACTTAATACAAGTTAACAATTTTGTCAACAAGTTGGATAAAATTCTTGATCTTATTTTCATTAGTGATAATTTGAACCATACTATTTCTGAATGCATATCTCCAATAATGCTGTGTGATAAACATCATGTTCCGTTGGTGTTAAATCTTAAAGTTTATGAATTTTCTTCTATAGCGCCTGATGAAAGTAGATCATTTAACTTTGCGGCTTGCGATTTTGATAAGATTAATTCTATATTAGAACATTCTAATTGGGACAGTGTGTTGTCCTCATCGGATGCGTCTATTTGTTATAGTAATTTTAAGTCTGTTATGATTAACTTTTGCCTCGTCAACATACCCATGATAAAGAAGAGGCCCTACAAGCTTCCGTGGTATAACAGTAGATTGAAAAGGTTAAAGAATCGTAGAAACAAATTTTTCAAGAAATTTAAGCTTACTAACAATGAACACTTTCTCTGTGAATATCATCGATATGCAAAGCAATTTAATTGTTTGGATAAATTTTTGTACAAAACTTATATTCTTGGAATTGAAGAAAATATAAAATCAAATCCAAAAGCGTTTTGGTATTATATTAAAGCTAAAAAATCGAAATCCAATATTCCATCAGCAGTCTTCTTTCAGGACAAATTTGCTAGCACACCATCTGATGTAGCTAATATGTTTGCGGAATTTTTCAGTGCAAATTTTACAGCAGATGATAGCTCATCTCATTCTCTTTCGTCATTTAATTTTAATTTTAACTCTTGTTTGAGCTTCGGATCTCTTATACTGTCACCTGATGATGTTGCTACTGGAATTAGCAATCTTAAGCCATCTTCGAAAACAGACACTGATGGGCTCTCTGTTATCCTATTAAAAAATTGCCCAGCTTTAATTACACCCTTAAAACATATTTTTAATGTGTCTTTGGAGACTGGTATCTTCATTGATGAGTGGAAATCTACTACAATTAGCCCTATTCATAAAGATGGTAGTAAAAACAATGTTTGCAACTACAGGCCAATTTCAAAATTATCAACGGTAGCAAAGCTTTTTGAGAGCATCGTTAAAGATAAAATGTACTTTGCATGTAAAAGTTTGATTTCGCCAAACAAGCATGGTTTCATTCCGGGTCGATCTACAGTTTCGAACCTTGCAGTTTTTAGTGAATACTGCCACTCGTCCTTCTCTGCTGGTGTTCAGGTAGATTGTGTCTACACGGACTTTTCAAAGGCTTTTGATAAAGTCTCACATTCACTTTTGGTATATAAACTGTCCTGTTTGGGGTTTCACTCTAATTTTTTAAAATGGATCAAATCTTATTTACATAATAGAAGTTGTGTAGTTGCAGTTGATTGTGTGACTTCTGTTCCCTTTTTTGCCACCTCGGGTGTTCCCCAGGGGAGCATATTAGGCCCACTATTGTTTGTACTATTTATTAATGATATTAGTACCTGCTTTAAATTTGCAAATTTTTTGCTCTATGCAGATGATTTAAAAGTTTTCTCGAAAATTACGAGTAATGATGATGCTATTATGTTGCAAGATGACATAAATAGACTACATTTATGGTGCACCGCTTCACGGCTAGCTTTAAATATAAAAAAATGTTTCAAAGTTACTTTTAAGAAGTCTGTATACTCTGTGCCAAGATCTTACAACATTTCACATTCTTTATTGCAAAGTGTTGATGAGATTAAGGATCTTGGCGTAATTTTTTCGAGTAATTTTTCATTCAGTACGCACACAAGCTTTATTATTTCGAAAGCTTACTCGGTTTTAGGGTTCTTGAGGCGTAATAGCTCCAACTTCTCTGACCCCTACACTCTTAAATTACTTTTTACAGCTTTCGTTCGTTCCAACCTAGAATATGCTACTTTTATTTGGAGGCCGAGTCACAAATGTTATATTTCTAGGATTGAGAGGGTTCAAAAAGTCTTCCTGAAATTTGCTTTACGGTCTCTTAAATTCAATGAACCTATGCCATACTATAATTCGCGTCTGCTCTTAATTAATCTAAAGACATTGGAAGCAAGAAGAACAGTCCTCTCACTTTCATTTGTTTTCAACATCATTAGAGGTGACATTGACTGCCCCCTTCTTTTGGAAAAAATTAACTTTAATATCCCACAGCGTAATCTTAGGAATTACTTGCATTTTTATGGAATAAGTTGTAGAACGGAATATGCGCGCAATGCTCCCATGGTTAGAGCCCTAAGTGAATTTAATTTGATCTCGAATTCTGTCCATTCATCATTTTGATTTTTCATCACCGAAATGGTTTTTTATACATAACCTTAACACATTTTTTTAATTGTTATTTCTGTTTAGGTATTTATTAATTTTTTAATAACTCATATTTTAATGTAAATAGTCTGTAAGAATATCATTGTTCATAGACTAAATAAATAAATAAATAAATAAATAAAACTTGTACCCTGTGCCTTATGGAAATGTTGCATTATTCATGTGATGAATGAAACCAAACTTGTGCTTGTATGAGCTATTGGCCAGTTTTATTTAAATTTTTTTTTAATTTTGATAGAAGTATAGATCCAAAAAAAAACAATAAACCAAAAATATGGGATAATAATTAATGTCCAAATCCCCGGATTAAAAGAACATGTCGAAAATCCCGGTACCGTAAAAATAGCGGAAATGTGAATCCCTAATACCTATGTGCAATTTACATTGGAATTGCATTTTCAATATTTATTAAAGCTATTATTTTAATAAGCCAGAATATACTTACTTATAAATTACATACTCATTAGGGCGGATCAATTTGTACTTCCGGGAAAAAACCTAATTTGTTTCTGCCACAGATGCATTCTCTGGTCAATTCTGAACAAAAAAGTCCAAAGGAGCATAGTTCTAAAATGAAGTTTGACCCTCCGCATTTTTGATTTTAGATAGTCATCTCTATATTTGTTAAAAAAATTTAGTTGAAGATACTTAAATAAAATTGTGATATTTATTTGAATTGAATCCATCCGTAAACCGACACATCATCGCAAGATTTAATCAATTTGATTTTTTTTTAGGGATATACATTAATTTCTTCAGAATTCTTCCCAATTATTTTATGTTAAAACAGGTATGTATATCTTAAAAATTTTAAATATCTATGTGAAACGCCGAAACACGTCAACTTAATTTTTGCCAGTAGAATATAATGACGTCCTCAGAATATCCGTAAAAAATTTTAGTTTTGATATATTAAGAAAAGAAGTTTCAGATCTCTGAAAATGAATTCTTCGATGTTTGCACTTTTTTCCGCGAAAAGATTTAATAGCTGTTTAGCCCTGCTAATAACTCAGTCAGTTTTCGAGCTAATATATCAAAACTTTGCACGTGACTGTATCGTACTATTACCTTAATTATTTCTAAAAATAATCGAAATCGGGTCACTATGGTATATAGTCCCCGTACAACTGATTGTTCAGATATATGGTTTTGATCTTTTATTTGTTCCTAACTCCGAAAATAGTCATTCGGCGCAGAAAGTAACATAATCACTTTCATTCAAAATTAAAACGTAAAGAAGTTCTTCATATTCGATTTCGACGTACATATATGCAACAGTTAATGCACTTTTGTGTAATTAAAAAGTCGAAATTTCACAATAAACATTTTTTGAAGCTCGTTAACACATGTATCACATTAAATGCATTAGATGAGCTTTGTAGCATCTTATAAGGATTTTATACCAATTTGATTAAATTTTTCTGTATTAATTTTTGATAAAATTTTCATACAAAACAATCGCGGTGAGGTAGAACAAATTTTAATACGAATGTCAGGCCACCCACGAGGTTATTGCTGAATATCAAAATTCAGTGCTTCACTAACAAGTATCTTTCAAAATCAAAATCGCAAAATGTTAGCTTTTTGAGAAAACCGCGATTTTATATATTTAATGTTTTCGCGGAATCTAATATCCGCCAAAGTCCGAATTTTTTCGATTGGTATACATTTTCTGATAGCTTGAGGATGATAAAGAAAGCATATAATAAAAACAGGATATCTGTAATGGGAATGCAAATAAATAGGTATAAAATCCTTATAAGTGCATGTATTTTCACGATTTTAAAACTGGATAATACTTCTTTTAATTTTCTATAAGATGATATAATGCTCATCTAATTCATTTATTATGATAAGTACATGTGTTAACGAGCTTCATAAAAATGTTTATTGTGAAATTTCGACTTTGGTTATACAAAAGTGCATTAACTGTTGCATATACGGCAAAATCGTATATGAAGAAGTTGTTTACGTGTTAATTTTGAATGAAAGTGATTACGTTACTGTCTGAGCGGAATGACTATTTTCGGAGTTAGGAACAAATAAAAGATCAAAACAATATATCTGAACAATCAGTTGTACGGGGACTATATGCCATAGTAACCCGATTTCGATTATTTTTAGAAATAGTTAAGGTAATAGTTGGATACACTCACGTGCAAAGTTTTGATATATTAGCTCGAAAACTAACTGAGTTATTACAAGGGTTAAATGGGGTACGGTTAATTTTAATTATCTACCGATATCTCGAAAACCGAATCCAATTTGGGAAAACTGGAGGTTTCCTTGAATTTATAATATCACAATTAAGTAGACAGCTATTAAAATCTTTTCTCGGAAAAAAGTGCAAAGCCTGGGTAAAGTTTACAAACGACGAAGAATTCACTTTCAGAGATCTGAAACTTCTTTCCTAAATATCTCGAAATCAAAATTTATTACGGATATTCTGAACACGTCATTGTATACTACGAGCAAAAATTAAGTTGACGTGTTTCGGCGTTTCACTTAGATATTTAAAATTTTTAAGATATACCTGTTGTAACATAAAATAATTGGGAGAAATTCTAAAGAGGGGGTATAGAAAATTAAGGTAATTCCCAAAAAAAGTAATCAAATTGATTAAATTTTGCGATGATGTATCGGACGACGGATGGGTTCAACCAAATAAAAAACAACATTTTATTTAAGTATCTTCAACTAAATTTTTTTTAACAAATATACAACAAATTTTTAGGGATGACTATATAAAATAACAAGTAAGGAAGCCTAAGTTCGAATGGAATCGAACATTAGATATTCAGCTGTATGGTTTCATTGTTTGTTTGCGTTTGATGAACACACGGTGCATTTTATATAAAGCGAGTGCCGCATAAAGTAGGCGTAGCCACGCCCATTTTCAACATTTTTATCAGTCATCCAACTAAGCATATGAATATTATTCTTTGTGCAAAATTTCATTCCTTTATGACTTCTAATTGCAAAGATGTCACGTTGCAAATTCCCAAAGGGTGTTCCAGAAATATCTTTGTTAAAAAGTAGGCGTGGTCATAAACCGATTTGAATAAATTTTTGCGTGTTAGCACAAGTTATAAAAGTGTATAAACCAAGTTTCGTCTTAATGTCTCAATTATTTGTCGAGTTATGGGCTCCGAAATTTCGTATATTCCTTTGTCTAAAAAGAGGCGGTGCCACGCCCATTTTCCAAATTTTTCTATTTTTTGTTTCCGGTCTATTGTGGAACTCATGCCACAAAATTTGAATGAATTATCTTTATATTAGACAAAGATATCGCTTAAAATATTTTTATTAGGCCCCTTTATAGTTCCCATATATAAATGTGGGCGTGGTCGCCAACCGATTTCGCTAAAATTTTGAACATGTATTACCACAACTAGTACACACCAAGTTTCGTCATTATATTTAAATTATTTGTCGAGTTATGGGCTCAGAAATCTCGTATATTCCTGCTTCTAAAAAGAGGCGGTGCCACGCCCATTTTCCAAAATTTTTATGCTTTTCGTTTTATATCGGCAGTTGGACTCCCGCGATAAAATTTCAATGATATACCTTTATATTTAACAGAGATATCGCTTAAAATGTTTTTATTAGGCCACTTTATAATACCCATATATAAAAGTGGGTGTGGTCGTTAACCGATTTCGGCAATTTTTCGTCCAAACATTTGCCTAAGTAAGTATATCACGCCTGCCAAATTTCATCGATATATCTTCAACGGTTTCTGAGTTATGACATATAAAACTTTCAATGTTTGGCCCTTAATAAGTGGGCGTGGCACCGCCCATTTTTCAAAATCTCACCAAATTTCTTCATAAGGGCCTGAGCTCCACACGTGGGTGAAATTTTATCACTCTAGCTCTATTAGTGACTGAGATACAAAATTTCCGATTTTTACTATATAGGGGAAGTGGTCATGGTCCGATTTCGCCCATTTTCAATACCATCCGTTCCAGTCTTGATACCAACTTGCATTCCAAATTTCATCAAAATATTTCAATTTTTTGGAGGAGTTATCGTGCGTACAGACAGACAGACGGACAGACGGACGGACATGGCTCAATCGATTTCTTTTTTCACCCTGATCAATTTGATATATATAAGTCTATATCTATCTCGATTATTTTATGGTGTTACAATCCACAGTTATGTGATTAAAACTATAATACTCAGTGTACTAGTACAGCTGAGTATAAAAAAATGCGGAGTGTCAAACTTCATTTTTGAACTATGCTCCTTTGGTCTTTTTTGTTCAGAATTGAATGCAGAGAATGCAGCTGTGGCCGAAACAAAGTTGGAAATAAAATTGACCCGCCCTAATACTCATATTGCATGCATTTTATCTTTCTCTATTTAACTGTTCGACTCAGATAATCACCACTTCAATGCTGAAAAACATAACGGGAATTCAGGAGTTAGTGAAAGTATTGATGGTGGAGCCTCCAATAATGAAAACAAAGTGAAAGCTACGCAGTGCAGTTATGGTTATTGGTTTGACCCAAAAAGAGGTATATGTACTGATATTGACGAGTGTACAAACAAGTTGCACAACTGTCAAAGTAACCAATACTGTCATAACACTATCGGCAGCTTTCACTGTTTAAATGTCAATCCAAAAAAGTGTAACCTAGAAGACAAGAGTTGCGACACTGTATGCATCGCAGGATTTCAAATCATGAATGGCAGTTGCTTTGATATCGACGAATGTTTAATAGATGATTTTGCTTGCGACAGCAGCCAAGTGTGCTACAATGAAATTGGTGGATATCGGTGTGATTGCAGAATTGGGTTCAATCTTGATACAACAACAAACGCATGTGTAGGTGAGCAAAAAATCGATATAAGTGTTTCGGGTAGGGATTCCAATGTCCGGATACCGCCCTTTTTGACACCCCGAAAATCCCGGGACCAAATTCTAACAGTAGCAGATAAAATAAAGACAGAAAATTACCCTATTACACTGTGGAACAAATTCAGGTCAGCAAAAGTTAACTCGGTTCTGAAAGTTAGGGGTGAAAATAGATATTTTCACCTCTAACTTTCAGAACCGAGTTAACTGTGTTTCCTATAATATCTATTTTCACCCCTAACTTTCAGAACCGAGTTAACTTTTGCTGACCTGAATTTGTTCCACAGTGTTATAGGAAAGAGAAGTATTTTATATAATTTGCATTGATCTCAGATCTGTAGTGAGTTTCTGTAAGAGATCCAGTAGATTTATCTATTTTGATGACGTCACGTCGATTCTATCAAAACTTCTCTATTGATCGATAGCGAGTGTTTCTATAAGCATTAATCTAAAATTTTGGAACAGTGATGGAAATGCAACACCAATCGAGAACTTAAACGCCAAAATAAATGTAAACAACAAATAAATTGTAAAATAGCAAAAATGCAAAAAAAACTAAAATATTAGATTTGACCGTGAATGAAAAAATAACAAAAATAGAATCTAATTACACAAGCAGGCTAATCAACCATCCAAACATATTGGCTAAGAATCTATTAGAACGGAGCTACCCTACACTGAAAAAACAACTTACTCAGATTATGGAAAAGTGGGAATGATTCGGCGCTAAAGACATATTTCCATATTTTGATGTACGATTTTCTTTAAATCAAGGAATATGAACCACGTTTTAAAGAAAATTGTACATCAAAATATGGAAATATGTCTTTAGCGCCGAATCATTCCCAGTGTAGGCGGTTAAAAAGAAAGGATATTCTGCTTAATTGTGACCAAGGCTAGAGCCACTAAAATTAAAATTTCGAGGAGCCTATCCTATTAGGATGTACAACTTCGAAATTTAAAAAATGCAGCTTACTGCAATTCCTTCCATTCCGAAAGCTGCAACAGCCTTTACTAATGAGTGTTCCGTACGATCCTATCCCATTAGGCCGTAAAAACTCCTAATTTCATACATGCAGCTTATTGGAATTCCTTCCAATCCGTAAACTGCAACATCATTTACTTTTACAACACACAATTGTTTTTTCGAGAATCCTGTCCTCAGGTCGGTCGAACTTTTAATACTATGCAATCAGCTGATTGGAATTCCACTCCATTCCGACGGCATAAATACATACTATATAATGAAAATGAAAAACATAAAGACCGAGTATAAAATGAAATTACCTACATACATACTATAAGTAAAGCCAAAAAATATTCCGATATACTACTATATGGGTCCATGGCATAATACCGACATTCAAAATACCGAAAATCAAAATGCCGACATTCAAAATACAGACAAATCAAAATTCAGACAAATTAAAATACAGACAAATCGCAATACAGACAAATCAAAATACAGACAAATAAAAATTTAGACAAATCAAAATACCCACAAATCAAAATTTTGACAAATCAAAATTTAGATAAATCAAAATACAGACCATTCAAAATGCCGAAAGTTCAAAAAAAAAAAAAAACTTTGCTACGCCATGCCAAGTCCTTCTGCGTAGTACACCCTTCTGCGTAGGCGGCCATCGGCCGCGCTTATAAAAAATAACCCTCAGCCAGCAGAATTCTCTTTCCGAAGTAATATCTATGGGGTCCATGACATAATACCGACATTCAAAATAACGAAAATCAAAATGCCGACATTCAAAATACAGACAAATCAAATTACAGACAAATCAAAAAACAGACCAATCAAAATACAGGCAAATCAAGGGATATCGATGGCAGTTGTAGGGCAGATGAACTTGCAAGGCAAGGCACTACCGAGCAGTTTCTTTATGGCAAAGAACGCATAGGTATGCCGTTTGCCATATGCAAGCTAATGCTTAAACAGCATATCTATAAACTAGCAAGCGATAGATGGTAACAGAACCCAGTATGTCGAACATCAAAACAAACCTGGCCGAATTGGGATCACAAGCGATATCGTCAAATATATACTCTAAGGTTCAAAAAAGAGGAGTAATCTGTTTTCTTCTTGTGATATAACCATGGGCCTCTGCACTGGCCTAAGTGTGCCCCTATGGCAGCCACTCTAACCTAACCTAACCTTTCGATAATCAACGAAACAAAATAATTTCTATACTTATTTTATGTGAATTTTATATGAGCTATTGGCCAGTTTTTAATTAAGAAAAATTGATGAAATGGATCTATAATTTCTACCAAAAATTTTTTTTTCAATTTTTCTTAATTAAAAACTGGCCAATAGCTCATATAAAGTTCACATAAAATAATTATTAGAATTAAAAAACAGCGTTGTAAAAACAAATGTTAATTACTTCATTATTATATATTTATACTAGCAAATACCCGTTGCTTCGCAATGAGGAATAATAGTTAATCAAAGTCAAGTCAATTCACATCAACTTAAGTCAATTCAAGTCAATTCAAGTTAAGTCAAATCAATTAAAGTCAATTCAAGTTAAGTCAATGCAATTCAAGTCAAATCAATTCAAGTCAATTCAAATCAAGTCAAGTCAATTCAAGTCAATTCAAATCAAGTCAAGTCAAGTCAATTCAAGTCAATTCAAATCAAATCAAGTCAAGTCAAGTTAAGTCAAATGAATTAAAGTCAATTCAAATCAAGTCTAGTCAATTAAAGTCAAGTCAAGTCAATTAAAGTCAATTCAAGTAAATTCAAGTCAATTCAAGTCAAGTCAATTAAAGTCAATTCAAGTCAAGTCAATTCAAATCAAGTCAAGTCAATTAAAGTCAATTCAAGTCAGGTCAAGTCAAGTCAAGTCAAGTCAAGTCAAGTCAAGTCAAGTCAAGTCAAGTCAAGTCAAGTCAAGTCAAGTCAAGTCAAGTCAAGTCAAGTCAAGTCAAGTCAAGTCAAGCCAAGTCAAGTCAAGTCAAGTTAAGTCAAGCCAAATCAAGCCAAGTTAATGTAAGTTAAGTTAAGTTAGTCCGGGCTTATCTGGGTCCACTTGATGACCTTGTCTAGCTATCACTACAGCTCTATGTTGAAGCCGTTCCCAAAACTTTTTATTTGATACCAATTTCTCTTAAAAACGTCCGGGTCTGCATTTTGACCAATATCTGGGGACCCGGTCTAGGAAATATTATGAATAGAACTCCATGTAAAAGCCTTGTTCAAAGCCTTTCATTTCATACCAATATTGCTCCGAAACATTCCGGGTTAATCCGGGGTCACATTTTGACCCATATTTGGGCACCCGGCCCAGGCATCACAAATAAGAAAATTCTACGTCGAAGTCCTCATCAAGACCTTTCATTTGGTAGCAATATCGCTCAGAAATATTCGAGGGTCATCCGGTCTACCTGTTGGCCCTTATCTGGAAACCCGGCCTAGGCATCACTGTTAAAATAGCTCTATATTGAAGTCCAGATCAAGACCTTTCATTCGATACCAATATCGCTCAGACACATCCCGACGTCATCCAGATCCACCTTTTGACCCATATCAGCAGACCCGGCATGGAAATCATAATGAAAATTGGTTTGTATTAAAGCCCTGCCCAATACCTTTAATTCCATACCAATATCGTTAAAAAACATTCCGGAGTCATCTGGGTCCACATTCTTACCCAGACTGGGGAGGATGTCTAGGCATTACCATGAAAATAACTCTGTGTTGAAGTCCTGCTCAAGAACTTTCATTTGATGCCAATATCGCAGGTGTAGGTGCAGGCGTTCTTGAGTTATAGCATAGCATGCATGCATAAACAGGTTTTTGATTGCCACGGAGACAAACAACAAACCGTGCAAAAACAAACATATGAGTCGCCTACGCTGCGCTGCTTGGCACGACTGCGATGCCCCCACTGAACACGGCAAATGACCAAACGAATTTGTTTATGCTTGCGCTTTTTTGAGTTTTTCGAAATTTAAAACCGGGATAAAGGTATTAAAGTCTCAGAAATGCGCAAAAAAAAGTACATGGTTGTCGAGAATTCAGAATTTATGACATTTTAAAAAAAGAATTATTAAAATCGGTCAAGTACTTTTTGAGTTATCGCGTTACATACATTTTCCATACAATCAATTTTATATAATTAGTATAGAAGTATAGATATAGATATAGATGTGCGTGTGAATGAGTGTATGTGTTTGAAAGAATCATACATATATGTATGTATATACCCTGCAGCGAAATCAACTAGTTGTAAACTGATTGACAACTAGTTGGCCATACAGCTCAACTAGTCAGCCATCTATCTTTTTTCCATATTAGCAACTGGTATTTTTAACACGGTGATGACCTAGGAAATGGCAGTTGTCAGTATCCACACCAGAGTCATACCACTTGACTGACTAGTCAGTATCCACACCAGCATCATACCACTTGACTGACTAGTCAGTATACACACCAGCATCATACCAATTTGCTGACTAGTCAGTGTAGATATCAGAACTATACCAGTTGACTGACTAGTTTTACATGCTACTCCAATGAAAATAAAAATTGCAATATAAAGTTTCTAATACATTTATTTAGTTATTAGAGTATGATATTTAAATTAAAGAATTCAGGCACATTAGATTGTGATCTTGCATATTAAGTATTTAGGAAAATTAACATTAACATTGTGAATAAGTAACACGTTGACCATTCTAAGCTTGACATTTATATTGATGATTTTCTGACTTTATACAAACATATCATGTACTTTTTTCTATGGCTGAAGTAGTATCTAAGATACTGGGCTATATTAACATCTTAAACTATGTTATATTTGTGGTATTCACTGATTTAATGATCTAACAATTTGCAACGAACTAAATCTACAAGGGGCCTACTACGCAGGGTTCGAATACTACAACAACAATAAAGAAGTTGCTTTACTTTTACTGCATACGTGTTCATTGCAACCTCCAGAAGCCCGGGATACATTCGGTTTTAATTTAAAACCCTTTTTTGGCAAAACTTCTTGTTTCATAACTAATCTGAATTTGTCCCCTATGAATCTAGTTGGCCAACTCCCATAATTTATCTAGTCAGTTAACTGGTAGGTTGGCTGACTAGTTTGGACTTTCGCTGCAGGGTACCTACATATACATGTGTAAAGTATCCACAATCTGCGTTATTAGTCTTATTTATACCACAAACGCGAAAAATTTGGCTGAAAATCGTAAAAGTGGCCGCATTTAAAAACGGCACTTTCTACGATTTCAAACTTCACATATTCTGACTTGGGAACCTTCCCTCTATATATTCTAATTGGAAATTCCATCGTACCAGACCGTTTCAGTTAAACTAGGTTCAAGGACACCGTGATATATATCCTAAAAAACAGAAAAACAAAATTTCACGTCCGCTATAAAAAGTTACGGAATTAGTCGCGTGGGGCCAGCACTAATAAGTGCAACGGCACGTGCGCACGCTTCGGTGTTCCCATCTATACTTATTTGTACAGACAACAGAGAGTTAGGAATCCAGAAAAAGAGGGAGCACGCTCAAAGCATTCCATCAAATTGTTTTTTCAATTTAAAAAGAATTTGACCCCGCGATTACGCGAGTAATTAGGGGTTACAAGTTTTTTGCCTTTCAGAGAACTTACAACTTACTTGTCCGCTAATATCCTGTAGGGAAAGCTTTGTCCAAAAAATGGTGATAAATAAATTTTAGTCATTTTGATTTGCGTAAATAATGGAACTGTATATTTGATTTTTGTTTACCATAACACACTTGTCTTCCAGATATAAACGAATGTTCTATTAACAATCATAATTGTCTTCCAAAGCAACGTTGTGACAACACATATGGATCTTATGTTTGCGTGCGACTGCAAAGCTGTGGCACCGGGTATACGCTGAATGCAGAGACTGGAAACTGTGACGGTAAGGACTTTTTATATATACACTCAGAGAAAAGTTGCGAGCTAAAATCTAGCTATGTCGTACTTGATTTAAGAATTACTGAAATTAAGAAAAAATATATAAAATTTAAGTTTCTCCAATCTTGAAACAAGAATCGCATTCTTGAAGCAAGATAAAAAACTGAAAAAATCTTGTTTTAAGAATAAAATTCTTGATTTAGGAATTCTAGGGTCAAGTGTTTTCTGAAACGATACATATGTATATGTATATGTACATACATATGTACATAATTGTCAATAGTCGTTGCTTTCTTTGTACAAACGAATAATTTTCTTAAAAAAAACAAGTAAGAGCGTGGCTGTCTTCGGCCGTACCGAAGACTTCATACCTTTCATGAGTGGGGAAATGAATAGCTACCTATGTATGTTGTACATAGCCTGATTTAGTATAATTTATAATGTCAATTTTGTGACTGGGCTATTTAAATGGGGAATTTATCCACCAAAATGTGTATATCTGAACAATCGGTTGTATGGCAGCTATATGTTATAGTGGTCCGGTCTTGACGATTTTCGGTAACCCTATTTGGGACGATATGGGTACAAGTACTTTAAAGTTTCATATCATTATCTGTTAAAATGGAGAAGTTATATCCCAAAATGTACATATCTGAACAATCGGTTGTATGGGAGATATATGTTATAGTGCTTCGATCTGGACAATTTTCGCTTACCTTGTTTGGAGCAACATGGGTACAAACACTTCAAAATTTAACGCTTTTAGCTGTTAAAATGGAGGAGTTATACATCAAAATGTGTATATCTGAAAAATCGGTTGTATGGGAGATATATGTTATAGTAATCCGATCTTAACAATTTTCGTTAACCTTGTTTAGGCCAACATGTGTACAAATACTTGAAAATTTGATGTCCTTAGCTGTTTAAATGGGGAAGTTATACACCGAAATGTGTATATCTGAACAATCGGTTGTATGGCAGCTATATGTTATAGTACTCCGATCTTAACAATTTTCGGTAACCTTGTTTAGGCCAACATGTATACAAATACTTCCAAATTTCATGTCCTTAATTGTTTAAATGGGGAAGTTATACACCAAAATGTGTATATCTGAACAATCGGTTGTATGGCAGCTATATGTTATAGTGGTCCGATCTCGATAATTTTCGGTAACCGTCTTTGGGTCAATATGGATACAAATACCCCAAAGTTTCGTGTCCTTAGCTGTAAGAAGGGAGAAGTTATACCCCAAAATGTGTATATCTGAACAATCGGTTGTATGGGAGCTATATGTTATAGTGGTCCGATTCGGCCAATTCCGACAAATGATCGATTGAGCATCAAAACTCACCCATTTCAATCAAATATCTCAAAAACTGAGGGACTAGTTTGCGTTCACACAGACGGACGGACGGACGGACGGACGGACGGACAGACGGACATGGCTTAAACGACTCAGCTCATGATTCTGATTATATCGGTATATATATTGATGGGTCTCTCACGCCTCCTTCTAGTACTTTCAAGATTTGATTTTCGGCACAAAGTTATAATACCATTTCATTCTCATGAAAGGTATAAAACAGGGACTTGTAACAAAACTCGTAACGAAACGAAACTCTCGTTTCTGGCGTTTCTGTTCCAAGAAACATTAAAGGATAGAAACTAAATTCGAAACCAAAAGATTGTAACGTTTCAATAAGTAACAAAACCTGTAACGAAACTAAATTAATTTTGTTCCTTGTAACAGAAACAGAAACAGAAACAGAAACAAAACTCCTTTGTAACAAAAGTCGTAACAAAACTCCGAAACGTTTCCAGCAGAAACAAAACCTGTAACGAAACTAAATTAATTTTGTTCCTTGTAACAAAATCCGTAACGAAACTAAATTAATTTCTCAGAAACAAAATTAATTTCGTTTCTCAGCCTCAGAAACAAAATTAATTTCGTTTCTCAGCCTCAGAAACAAAATTAATTTTGTTCCTTGCAACAAAAACAAAACCAGAAACGAAATTAATTTTGTTTCTCAGTGGCAAAACTATAAAAATTATTATAATACTATTTGCCGTACATTAGGATGGACTTATTATTTTTAGGTATATAATATATATATATGTATACTAGACTGGCCGCAGCATGTATGGATTTTTTTTTTTTGTTGAAATTTGTATATTAACAGTTCTTAAAATATGAGGTTTAGGGTTAAAAAGACGGCCTTAATTTTTTGGCCCGATCCGTTGTTGTCTAGTTGACCCTCATTGAGCCCAATGTATGGAAAATTTTATTTTTTAACCTTGAACATGATTTTTTTTAATATGTCTGTTTTGAGAGATAAAAATTCTCTTGCTGAGCCCTTCTTGCGTTTTCTACACCTAAAACAAAGTATCAGTACCGTTGCTTTGAGTTGCTAAGTGAATATAACGGTACTTAACGAGCAAAAACAATCAAATTCCAAGACATTGCTGCTGTTTTTCACCCTGCTCTTAACGTGCTGATACAAATGTTGAAATGAGTCTATATATTCCAGCAGGGAAGTAAATTTCCAAACAGCTGATCGTTTGACAGTTTTACCAGAAATAGTCAGCAGTAGTCAGTAGACTGTTGCATGAGTACATTCATATGTCCAAACGAGTTAAGGCCCTGTTATACTTGCATAGCATTGCAAAGCAGGGCAGCGCAAAACATATAGCGCATAGAGCTGATTATACTTCGCATAGACGTGCAACCATGGTTAATTAATAAAAGTTTTCGCATCCCGACATTCGTACATACATACATACACACTCCATGTAAATTGTTTGTGTATTCTGTGGTGCTTCTGTCAAAATCATAGTTCGCCTTTGTAGAAATCATATTGCACCATGCTCAAAATTGATCCCAGTTTGATATAAGCACCATTATTAAAGTAAAACAGTAGAAAAAAGTGAAAAATCAGCTGTTTAGTAAGTTAACCTGTATAAATTAGCCTTGCGTGCAACCCTTCGCACACTCAGCACACACACATTCGTGTTGCCAAATGTCAAATCGCATAGCACATAACAAAGAAATCAAAATTCAACAGACTTCTATGCTGTGCCCTGTGCCGCTATGCGTTGAGTAATCGATTACACGGAAATCCCATTAAACAGATTTCGTATGTGACAGTTCTTATGTTGTGCGCTGCTGTGCTATGCAAGTATAACCGGACCTTACTCGTTTGGTTTTCTTGTAGTGAAGTACAACAACTCGCTTTATTATGAGAACTATGTTACTCGTACATGAACCACAATGAATAGTGTGCGTACACTATCCGATCGTCATGATGCCAGCCACACACCTTGCAATTTTTTATACAACATGAGCATGTTGCGCTGGAAATCGCAATGTTTTTGGGGCTGTTGTATGAAGTTGTGTATCGGTTGTACGAAAAATCAAAAAGTTCAAGGTCCGATTATTAGGAGCTTCTCCAACTGTCATTGCTTTTTATTGGAGAAAATGTTCCAAACTTTACTAAAGTACGCCAACCCGGAGCAACATCGCATGCTAGGTTCATGTCGAAATGCATATATTGCTATAAAATATTTTTGTTTCGCGATCAGTTCAAATTGACTTCATCGGAATTGAAAAACCTTCGCAGTATTTGTATCTTCTTGACAAACATTTACGTTCCATATTGGTTTACATGCATTAATGCAATAGATGCACCAGCACAAGATCTCAAATTAATAAAAGATGCCATTTTATATTTTGATAAAGAAGTTTCTAATGCCTTGTTGCATAAGATTAAAAACCATTTGTGGTACTTGAGTGAGGAAATTGTTGGGTTATCATTTTTCGATGAAAGCATTTCTTTGAATATTAATACATCATTTATAAATTCGGATCCTTCTACGTGGCAAACCAAAGATGATTATCGCAAAGCGAAATCGGCATGTCAAACTGTGGCAGTGGTGAACGATGCAGCCGAAAGGGCAGTTAAGTTTATAACAGACTTTAACCGTACCTTAACGTATGACGAAGAGGATAAGCAATTCCTACTGCAAGTAGTTGAACATTATCGTAAGACATTTCCGTCTCACAAAAAGTCCATTTTATTGAATTGATATTGTTTTTATTATTCTTAATTTCTTGAAATTTCATAAAATAAAAAAATAAAAAATTAATTAAAGAAAAAATTTTTTAACCTTTTAAGCTTGATGAGGGTCAACAAAGCTTGGTGCGATCTGAATAAAAAAATAGGACGTTATTTCTTATACCATACCTCACCTTTTAGGCAGTGTTTATTAATAGAATTCGAGAAAAAAAAATTTGCGGCCAGTCTAATGTATACCTGTGGCATATTGATGTGTAAAAATCTTTGCTGTAGCTACGAGTAATTTCGAAAAACAGGTAAAGTTTACGCGTATCTAATGAAAAGTTTTAGGCAGGGCTTCTACAGGGAGCCCTATTCTTTATGATTCCTAGGTCGGGTCGCGAGATATAGGTCAAAACGAGAACCCGGATGATCCTTGAATATTTCTGAGCAATGTTGGTATCAAATGAAAGGTTTTGAGCAGGACTTATACACGGAGCCCCGAGATATGGGTCAAACGTGGATCCGAATGATCTTGCATGTTTCTGAGCAAAACAAGACAAATCAAAATCAGAAATCAAAAATCAAAAATTAAAAATCAAAAACCAAACACCAAAACAAACAAAAACAACAAAATGTAACAGTGACAATGGCAACAAAAGATTATAAAAACGATAGTCGCATTTTAATCGATAGAAAACCAGTGAAAAAAGGAATAAGGGAAAGGGAATAAAAGTCCTATTTCGCAACTGATTACACATCAATGTTCATGAGTACTCCTTACTCACGTTTCCTTTTTTTTTAACTCAATTGGAGTTAGGAAAATATGTCAAAATTTACTAAGGCGAAATTAAAAAGAAACCTTATAATTTGCTTTATTAACTAATACCTATTAGAAACTTGTTTCAGACTATAATTGGCTGCGAGAAATGATAGATTGACAGAAATGTAATAAAGCTTGATTAGTTAAGCAAATACACATTTTTTAACTTCACTTAAGATATTTTTGGATTTGAACAGAGGTCGAGTTAAGTTCTTTTAGTTGGTTCCGTGGTAGAGGTAGATTAGAAGGTGGAAGTAGATGTAGACATGCAAAAGCTGTGAAATTTCAAATTATATAAACACTAGTAATCCCGGCCACGCGATGCTGTGGCTTTCAATTACACTGTGCGACAATTTGAGGGTGGAAGACCACTTATTGCCACATTTGAAAATTTTTGATATACCTTCATAGCTACTGGTTATTTTTATTTTTTGTGGACATAGATTTTTATACATAGATTTTGACCAAGGAACCCCATAGTGAAGTTTTGTGCCGACCTACAAAAGGCCATTTGGGGCGCTCCTCCTTTTCTTTCTAGTTCTCTTTCTCTTCCCCTTTCCCCTTTATTTGCGCTCTATTTTCCCTTTATCCATTTTATTTTTCATATTTCCTCTTTCGCTTCCTGTCCTTCGCCATATCCGTCCCTTTCATTTTCCTCTTCCCTTTCCTTTTATTACCCATCTTCAGTGCTAGGCCTTGCATGACACTTCAAATTTAAAAATGAGATAAACTGTAGCGTAAAAATGGATTATTGAACGGTGGCACCCTTTTTGTAAAAATTTTAATAAATTACTCATTTCCATGCCAAGTCCTTTCATATTGCACCTCAAATTTAAAAATCAAACAAACTATAGCGTAAAACTGAATTTTTAAACAGGTGGCAACCCTGTTTGTAAAATTTTTATTAAATTACTTAATATCAGATCAAGCCCTTTCATATGGTGCCAAGAATTTTAAAATCAAACAAACTATAGAGTAAAATGAAATTTTCAAACATCTGGCAACCCTTTTCAAAAAAAATTGAACCTTCCTGCACATCTACAGGTCAAGCCCTTTCATCTGACACCACATTTTCGAAAATCGGTATAACGGTGTAGAAGTTATGGTACTTACAAAAAATCGCTTAGCGTAATATATATAAAGATTTCCAAATGCCAAAGAATTTTCACTCGCATAGGGCGAGCTTCGTTTGTTATTTATTATAGCCAATTTTTGTTACCAATAGTGTAATAAATTTAACTAGTAAACCCGGCCACGCGATGCTGTGGCTTTCAATTACACTGTGCGACAATTTGAGGGTGGAAGACCACTTATTGCCACATTTGAAAATTTTTTGATATACCTTCATAGCTACTGGTTATTTTTATTTTCTGTGGACCTAGATTTTTTATACATAGATTTTGACCAAGGAGCCCCATAGTGAAGTTTTGTGCCGAATATTTTTCTAGACTATGGTAACCTTAAAGCGACCTACAAAAGGCCATTTGGCGCGCTCCTCCTTTTCTTTCTAGTTCTCTTTTTCTTCCCCTTTCCCCTTTATTTGCGCTTTATTTTCCCTTTATCCATTTTATTTTTCATATTTCCTCTTTCGCTTCCTGTCCTTCGCCATATCCGTCCCTTTCATTTTCCTCTTCCCTTTCCTTTTATTACCCATCTTCAGTGAACGGTGGCACCCTTTTTGTAAAAATTTTAATAAATTACTCATTTCCATGCTAAGTCCTTTCATATGACACCTCAAATTTAAAAATTAAACAAACTATAGCGTAAAACTGAATTTTTGAATAGGTGGCAACCCTTTTCAAAAAAAATAAACCTTCCTGCACATCTACAGGTTAAGCCCTTTCATCTGACACCACATTTTCGAAAATCGGTATAACGGTGTAAAAGTTATGGTGCTTACAAAAAATCGCTTAGCGTAATATATATAAAGATATGATACTGGGTAAAAGTCAACCTTGTGGGTGATAATCCAGATCTCTTTGAAATAGTAATACTCATGTGACAACCTGTCGTTTTCTGTCACATTTTTTCATTATTAACCCTAATCACCGAATTTTGAAAAGTTACGTAAAACCGAAAGTGAGACTCTGAGGCTCACCTATTGGGAATTTTGAAACACATTATTTTGGTATTTGTTTTTTATTTTTATTTATGCAGAATCATTTTTATACATTCTTATAACGGTTTATGAAAATTTTTTTTTGTATATAAAGATAAAAAATGTAATTTCATAAAACTAGCTGGACCCGTGCGCATCTTGCGCAAAAAGTAATAAAACATACGTGGCGCCAGTCGATTGGCAAGCAAATCAGTGGCCCAAGCTAATCGATTTATCTCCTACAGTTCCTGAGTTTTTACTTACAAATCTTTGAAAATTTGCCCCTCTTGGCTCATTTTTCAAATTTTCGTCATACTTCTTCATAACGTCCTATACGGAAAAACCCCCATTCAGCGTAGGTATGAATACACACGTGTAATGTTTACATACAAACATACAGCTGAAGCTTACAAAAGTGTTTTAAAATATACACGACTTCTCAAATGGAGCGACATCTACATTTGTATCTAACTCTGCACTCCTGTTAGAATAAAATAATTCTGAAGGCATAGTTTTAGGCGCAAATCTTTTACTTTAAATTTAAACATTTTATTTTTGCAAAAAAAAACTATTAAAAAAGTACCACGCCCAATAAAACACCGTTTCGCATGCATAGGTAATTAATACCTTTAAAACGATGCCTTACTTATTAATTTTGGTAAATTATGTCAGCAGAAAAAGGGATATTTATAAAACACCAATTAGAAATAATATATATGATGATGATAGGGTATATTAATGAACTGCAATTTTCAAATATTTTTGTACTTGTTGAATGTTCATTACAAATAGTTTTATTACATCTGTTATAAATTTGTTTTTGTGCACACAATGAGAAAAACTACGAATCAAATGAATATGAATAAATTTTTCATATGATCGCCCCTAATATATATTTTCCGCGATCAAATTTAAAAGTTTTAAAACGCGACGTTCGTGGTGAAATTACTGACGCATAAAAGCAGACGATCGTTCGTTTCTCTATCTGAACGCATCTTTTCCGTAATTTAGAAACTCAGTAAACATAAAATGATAAGATTTTAATGGTTTTGAAATTGCCGACTTTACCGTTCTCCATAATTTTATGACATCATATGATCTAAAGATCTATGGTGAAATACGACGAATTCACCAAAATCTGGGGGAAGTATGGTGATTTCACAATGTAAAAACCTCACTGGATAAATCTTGTAAACAACGGATTCAAAATTTAGTTGAATTCTAGAAATGTAAGCTTATTACGATAAAGATACTTAAGGTGAGTCTTTGAGGCTCACTTTCGGTTTTTCGTTACAATTTTATACGATTGCAAAAAAATGTTTAAAATAAATAAATAGCCCAAAGATCAAAATTATTTCATAATTAATGAACACAAATGGAGGAATACCAAAAATTTCAAGCAAAAATCTTTTTTGGTTTAGGAATAACTCGCTTTTAAACTTTAAAGTGAGACTGACAGGCTCACTTTAGAGGATTAGGGTTAATTAATTTTGTGAATTGAGTCACATTTGTGCTCTGCTGTGTGATACTGTGTCGTGGGAATTGTGAGTGTTTATCTGAGTGTCAGAACTACGAGTACATTTTGTGTGACATTGTGCCATTGTGCAAATATTTACGAGTGTTTACCTACAATTATGTCTATGGCAAACCCCTCCCAATCGAAGAAGGCTGGAAGACCAGTCCGAGGGGCAGAGCGCCAATACTTTTCATACGATCCAGTGGATGGTATCAGCCGGTGTTTAATAAACAACTGCAAATCTTCCATTAAGGTATGTTATAGTTTAAGCCCCATATTCATAAAAAAATTGTTTTATAAAGCATAAAATGACATTTACAAAATTTTAATTATAAGGGCTTATTAAACTTTTTATATTTTTTATGAATAAGCGGGTTAATATACAATATTAAATATACAATCTTACTAATATTATAAATGTGAGTGTAGCGATGCTTGGATGTTTGGATGTCCAGACGTTTGCTTTTGTTCCTCAAAAACGTGAGAATGGCAAGACGGATTTTGTTGAAATTTGGCAGGCATACAGGCTATAGTCTGGAAGGAAGTATAGGCTATTTTTTGTTTTTAATTTTGGGGGTTCCGACCCTGCTAAGGACCGTTACTTTTCGATATATTTTTATTCCATATAACTATGAGTATACTGGAATTATACTTATGATATTTCGCATATAGGTATAGAAAGATCGTACAATATAGGTATCAAACGAAAGGGGAAGGTCCCAGGTTACATTTGGACTTCGATATGTTTCGATAAATTAATCGATAACTGAATTATAGGTGAAAATGTTATTTCCCAAAAGCATTAAAATTACACTACAATATCGGTATCAAACGAAAGGGGAAGGTCCCAGGTTTCATTTGGACTTCGATATGTTTCGATAAATTAATCGATAACTGAGTTATCGGTGAAAATGTGATTGCCCAAAAACCTTAAACTTGCCCTACAATATGGGTATCAAACGAAAGGGGATGGCCCCAGGTTTCAATTGGACTTTGATATATTTCGATAAATTTATCGATAACTGAGTTATCGGTGGAAATGTAATTGCCCAAAAACCTTAAACTTGCCCTACAATATGGATATCAAACGAAAGGGGAAGGTCCCAGGTTTCATTTGGACTTCGATCTGTCTCGATAAATTTATCGATAACTGAGTTTTCGGTGAAAATGTTATTGCCTAAAAGCATTAAAATTACACTACAATATGGGTATCAAACGAAAGGGGAAGGCCCCAGGTTTCATTTGTACTTCGATATATTTCGATAAATTGATCGATAACTGAGTTATCGGTGAAAATGTTATTGCCCAAAAGCATTAAAATTACACTACAATATGGGTATCAAACGAAAGGGGAAGGTCCCAGGTTTCATTTAGACTTCGAATATATCGATAAATTGATCGATAACTGAGTTATCGGGGATTGCCCAAAACCTTAACATTACCCTATAAAATGGGTATCAAACGAAAGGGGATAGCCCAAGGTTTTTTATTTGGATTTCGATATATTTCGATAAATTTATCGATAACTGAGTTATCGGTGAAAATGTTATTGCCCAAAAACATTAAAATTACACTACAATATGGGTATCAAACGAAAGAGGATGGCCCAGGTTTCATTTGGACTTCGATATATTTCGATAAATTGATCGATAACTGAGTTATCGGTCAAAATGTGATTGCCCAAAAACCTTAAACTTGGCCTACAATATGGGTATCAAACGAAAGGGGAAGGCTCCAGGTTTCATTTAGGACTTCGATATATTTCGATAAACTGATCGATAACTGAGTTATCGGTGAAAATGTGATTGCCCCAAAACCTTAAATGTCCCTATAATATGGGTATCAAACGAAAGGGGATGGCTCCAGGTTTCATTTGGACTCCGGCATATTTCGATAAATTTATCGATAACTGAGTTATCGGGGATTGCCCAAAAACCTTAACATTACCCTATAAAATGGGTATCAAACGAAAGGGGATAGCCCAAGGTTTTTTATTTGGATTTCAATATATTTCGATAAATTTATCGATAACTGAGTTATCGGTCAAAATGCGTTTCCCGAAAAACCTTAATATTACCCTACAATATGGGTATCAAACGAAAGGAGATGGCCCCAGGTTTCATTTGGACTTCGATATGTTTCGATAAATTTATCGACGATTGAGTTATCGGTGAAAATGTGATTGCCCAAAAACCTTAAAGTTAACGAACAAGGGGAAGTTTTTTAGTCTATGGACACACGGTTGGTGCGACGGCATCAATTACGGTGCATTGCCCACCCGCAAAAACAAAAAATAAAAAAATAAAACAGGTAAGAATTTAAATATTTCCCTTACGTTTGTTCTTACAGCCTCTTCTATAACCATCTTTGGGCCTTTTCACATTACTCGGCACGACTTTTGTCTTCAATGAATCCATTAAGATGAATGTTTGTTAATACATATTCAAACCCATGAGTTTACATTTTTTTTCTCTTTATGCTGGACTTCGACAAACTGAATGTTGAAAGGGGACTTCGTAGGTGCGGACAAGACCGCGGGTAAAGACTAGTATTAAATATACATTAAAAAAGAGAAATATTTGTTTGGGTCTTACCTTTTAGAATGTTAGTAATTGATGAGAAAATAAGCCTTGCAAAGAATTTGCGCTGTAACTTAACCCTTAGAGGTCTCTATTTTTTCGCCCTTTTTTACACATTTTGTATGGGAAAAATAGGATTTTTTGAAAGTGAATTTTTTATTAATTTTTGAAACTTTTGCCAAAAAACTTTACATATTCTCAAAGTCTTTCCAAAACTTTTTACATAATTTGATTATCATTTCTATTAAACTAATTACAGCCATTTAAAAATTACCATATTTTGTACTATTGCAAGCAGAGATGGGCGTGCGTGCGCACATCTCTAATTTTTTTTTAATATCCCTAATATCCATACATATTTAGGCAATTGAGAACGTCTCCCATTCGGCCTATCTGCTATTTGGGCTCTTCTCTCTAAATTTTTTTCATAAAAAACAAAAGAAATTAACAGACTATTGCCAAAATTTTTTCATGCAAGAACATAATTCTGTGGCAATTTGCAATAATCGCTTAAGTCTTTAAAAATGATTTCGAGATAAATTGATTTTTACATTCGAAAGCGTTTCTTAACAAATCATAAAAGTCGATTAAAAACTATGGACGCAAAATCAGTGAGCCATCCACAATGTTACGATCAAATTTTGTAAATAAAACAAAATGTCATGAAAAAATTTGATTAAGTATATACTTCTACTTTGGCTGTTATAGCAAGTTTAATATACCTCTATTGTAAGTTAAGCCTAAATGTTTTTATTTATATCTTTTGATTGAATTAAGTTGTAAGCATGGGGGTTTTACAGAAATATAGAGTTATATATTTATATGTATATATGTATATATAACTCGAAATCTTCCTAAGTCGACTTAAGCGATTATTGCTTGTGACCACAGAATTATTCATAATTAGCAGCAAAAGAACGAAGCTAATAACTGTACACACATATTTATAAACGATAATTTAACAGGGAAATCATCTGGGAAATCTAGGCAAGCATCTAGCACGTTTTCACTCAGCTCAATGGAAACCGATCACCGACGTGTTGAAAAAAGAAAAAAACAATTTATCCGAAAAAAGTAGTGTATTAACAGTTGCTTTGATTGTCGAAGAAATCCAACAGGCCTGTATGGAGATGGTGACGCTGGAAGGCAGACCATTTTCTTCTATAGATGGTTGCGATTCGCAGGAATCACGAGGATTCCGCAGAATAATTGATGCCATTTTAAACGCTCCGGAACTCAACAACAAAATAACGGTATCATCTGCTACCGTTCGTCAAACAGAGAAAAAGCAAATGAAGTTCGTCAGGATATTAAGGTCGAAATAAAGGTATGTATTCAGAGATACACAGTGCTACAAAAACAAAAAAGTGAATACACTTTTAAAGCGACCTAGTAGAGATTGTTCATCTGGTCAAATTATACACGACACACCCTTAAAAAGATTTGTAACATCCCCAAAATCTGGTTTTAAAAACCCGTTTTTTCAGTTTCTTCATAAAAAAAAATCATTAAAAAACTAATTTTCAACCGATTTCAAAATTCTCAACGTTTTTGGATAGAGAAATTTTGACACTATCGAAATATATAGTGTTTTGTTTATTCGAAAAGCTTATGACATGTCTTTCACGCGAGAAGTTGAATTTTTTGCTAAGTTTCTTCGTTTTCCCGATATTGACGTCAAAATAAATTTTTTTTTTAATTTCCACTTCTCGCGTGAAGAACATCTCATACTCTAAATAATTTTTCATTTTTGCGGGTTTCTTCACTTCGTCGAAAAATTATTTAGAATTGCCCTGTATGTACATTTCTCTATCCAAAACAGTTGAGAATTTTTAAATCGTTTGTAATTTTTTTTTCAATGATGTTTTTTTGCTTGCACAGTGTTATGAGTAGATAAAAACATAAATATATTTTTGTTTCAGGGAAGAATAATTCACCTCAAAGTTGACGGTGCTACGCGTTATAATCGCAGTTTTTTGGGAGTCAACATTCAGTTTGTTGAAGGGGGACATATACATCTACGCACATTAGGTCTCATAGAATTAAAGCAGAGACATGCATCTGAATATTTGGAGAAAGAAATTCAGACAATTTTGAAAACGTACGAAATTTCTATACAACAAATAAATACTTTCACCACGGACAACGGCGCCAACATGATTAAATTAGGCAAGCTTATGATCGAAGCTCAAAAACGAGATGAAGCAGCATTAAAAATCAACTTGACATTGCCAAACGATGAGGAGAACGATGAAGAAGTAGACATAAAAGACGAATACGATCTGGACATGGACGTTAATGCCGACTTTACGCAATACGATGAAACTACCGAAATGCATTCTATTGACAACTCGAATTCACTTTCCCTGAGGTCCGAAACAGGTTTTATCTCCAACATAAGGTGTGCTGCACATACCCTGCAACTTGCAGTACACGACGCCTTGAAAAGTCACATCGAATTGAATTCGCTTATTGTAAAAGTTCGCGAGCCTACTCGCGGTTTGCGAACACCTAACGTTAGGCTTCGATTAGAAAATAACACGAAAATGCCCAAATTAGACGTAGTAACGCGATGGCATTCAACATACGACATGTTCGAGTCCATCATGGAACATATGGAATTTTGTTGCAGATATCCTAAAGTTCACAAAAGTCTAGCTGCTTTGAGTTCCGAATGGAAAAATATCGAGCAAGTGGTAATATCATTGCGCCCAGCGAAAATAGCCAGCAAAAAACTGCAAGAGGAGCAGCTAACACTTGGATCATTTTTTGGCATTTGGCAGTGCTGCAAGTATGAAACCAAGGAAATACCTGGTATTCTCGCCAATAAATTATATCAGGCTATGTGTTTAAGAGAAAAGCAACTTCTGGAAAATTGATGTTTTGTTAGCTTGCGTATACCTCGATCCACGATTCTCGCTGCTACTGACAGAGGATCGTCATGTAGACACGGCTTTAAACACATTAGTAAATATCTATGAAAAATCAAGCAAAATCGAGGATGCAACTACCTCGCATTGTGAACGACCACACAGCGCTGTATCAACACCCACATCAACTCAAACTATTGAGTCAAACTCTGAAACGATTTCGCAATATCAAAGCCCAGCATTTCTTAAAGTCTTGAACGCTGCTATTGCAAAACGTAGCACAACGCTGCATGGAGTTTGTATAAGACAGTTAATGATTGACTTTCGCGAATCAACGTCGATATCGCCAGACGTGGTGGGAAACGCAAAAAATAATACACCCACAGTTGTACCAATTGGCAAAAATTGTTAATGGTGCAGCTGCAACTGAAGTTAATGTGGAACGGCTCTTCTCGGGTATGCACTATATATATTCGTCACTAAGGACGAATATGAAATCGGATATATTAAATGATATATTAGTTATCAGGTGCAATGAAAAATTCAAAGCAAAAATCGCCAGGAATACATTAAGAAAACGCAAGTCGGATATCCCATTATCCATACGAAACGATATTACACCCGCCAAAGCATCCTGTACTGCTTCGACGTCTTATAAAAATCATGATGATGAAGAAATTGCACTACAAAATAGTCTGAATGAGCTATTATTAGAAAATTAAATATTTCTTGATAACAATTAATGTATACTTTTTACAATCCGTTGTTCTACGCATATGAAGCGTTTTTATATATCATTTAAAAAAATTAAAAAAGACAACCCTAATAGTCACCCAGTTATATTTTTCCCATATCGACCCCTTTGTGCGACTTTATTGTAAGGGACAAAAGCAAATTTTACAGGAGAGCATTTTTTTTTTTGTTTTTTTCACTGTTTTTTACTGGTATATTTAAATGAAATTGAACACGCGTTTAGGTGGTTAATTAATATATTGAACCTGATATCTTTTTTCTTGAATAAATTTGCAGTTTGCGAAAAAATTATAATTTTGTCCCTTACGATAATTTCGCTCTCAATGTTTTATGAGCGTATTTGAATAAATGTCCCTTACGATAATATTTAAAAAATATAAGCAGGGTAGGAAGAAACTCAGAGTATGAGTGAGTGAGTGAGGAATTTCAGCCTCACGGCAAGATGATGAGTGGCCGTTTGCGTTTCTCGCTCATCTCTAAAGCAGAGTGAGGATTTTTTTTGTTTCCTCACTCATTTCGAATGAGCGATGAAGAAATGAGGCGCTCACGCTGCGTGTGAGATGAGCCGTCGTAGGATTCCTCTTCTCTTTGTGTAATGCGAGTGAGCGTGTGGGTGAGTGCGCAGAAACTCAGTAAATATTACATACATATATTAGAATGCATACATACATATATTTATGTTGCAGTGTGCAATTTAGTGACATGTTTTTCTAATAAAAAGCATGTCTGGTTGTTTTTCTGCTTTTTTTTCATACTTATGCCCGTTTTAGGCGATTGAGTAGGTATGTAAAATCCATATTTCTACCTAAACTTGGTTTTTGTTGTTTTTCATCTATGTATATGTGTAGATATGTATTTAATTCAGCAGATGCAATTACGAATATTTACATACGTATGTATGTAGGTAGGTAGTTAAAAGGAACATTATTTTTAAGAATGTGCATTCGTTGCTTGATATAATGTTTTTTGTATGATAAAATATATGTATGTATGTACCTACATATGTAGGTACTTACCTCAGGCCCGTAGCTAGGGGGGGGGGGGGCATTGTGGGGCAATGCCCTACCTTAAAACTAGAATGCCCTACCTTAAAAAGGCCAACAAGTGATATCAATTACACTGTAGGTAAATTTTTAACTTTTGAAATATCACAGAGAAACGCCGAGACACCCCAATTTAATTTTTGGCTGTAGAATACGATGGCGTTTTCAGAAAGTCAAAGTTAGCTCTCGTTTTCGAGAAATTTAGGAAATAAGTTTCAGAGCTCCGAAGGTAATTTTTTCCCGTTTATAAACTTTACTTAGGTTTTGAACCCTTTTCTCGCGTAAGGGTTTTGATGGTTGTTCTTACTTAATTGGGGCATTCTAAATTCAGTGCCATCATTAGTTTTTCCAAACTGCCTTCGGTTTATGAGATAACGGTATTTAAAAAGTACCATCAATTTGGACTTTTTTGTTAATAACTCAGTCAGTTTATGAGTTAAATTGCCCAAACTTTGCACGTGACCATATTTTAGCATTACCTTAACTTTTCCTGAAAATAATTGAAATCGGGTGACTATAACATATAGCTGCCATACAACCGATTGTTCAGATGTGGACATTTTGGGGTATAGCTTCGCTATTTAAACAGATAAGGACATGGAAATTTGGAGAATTTGTACTCGTATTGGCCTTAATCTCTTCCCTGAAACTCGTCGAGATCGGGTCACTATAAAATATAGCTACCATACAGCTGATTGTTCAGATATATGGTTTTGCACTTTTATTTTTTTATAACTCCGAAAAGAGTCATTCTGCGTGAAAGAGCAACATAAAGACTTTCATTCAAAATGAATAGGTGAAAAATTTTCTCATATACGATTTCCACATATCTGCATCAGTTATTGCACTTTTGTGCAGCCAAAATTGAAATTTCACCATAGGCATTTTTTTCAAGCCCAATAACTCATATGAGTCTTTCTTTTACAAATCGGACACCTATTGTAACCTTACACTGAACAATCAGTAGTATTGGAGCTATATGTTATAGTGACCCGATCTTGACAATTTTCAGTGAATAGATTAAGATCAATACAGGTCGAAATTCTCTAAAGTTTCATGTCCTTAGCTGTTTAAATAGCGAAGTATACCACAGAATGTCCACATCTGAACAATCGGTTGTATGGCAACTATATGTTATAGTCACCCGATTTCAATTATTTTCAGAAAAAGTTAAGGTAATGGTAAAATATGGTCATGTGCAAATTTTGGGCAATTTAGCTCATAAACTGACTGAGTTATTAACAAAAAAGTCCAAATTGATGGTACTTTTTAAATACCGTTATCTCATAAACCGAAGGCAGTTTGGAAAAACTATTGATGGTACTGTATTTAGAATGCCCCAGTTAAGTAAGAAAAACCGTCAAAATCCTTAAGCGAGAAAAGGGTTCAAAATCTAAGTAAAGTTTATAAACGGGAAAAAATTACCTTCGGAGCTCTGAAACTTCTTTCCTAAATTTGTCGAAAACGAGAGCTAACTTTGACTTTCTGAAAACGCCATCGTATTCTACAGATATAAATTGTATAATTTATCCATTAAATTTACTAATATTTTAAGGTTTTAAGTTAATAAAACTAATAGCCTTCAAAGCTATAAATATTAGTAAATAATCTCTTAAGCCTTAGTAGTATTTAAATTACTCCTTTAGATTTGTGATATTTTGACCTCCCTACAGTGTTATTATAATTAAATTTTTTGTTTGAGATAAAAAATTATTTCGGTTGCAATGTATGATATCGCTAGCTTAGAGTGCAAACTGTGTAAGTCCAATTTTATGAAAAGGCGTATGTATATGTAGCACGCTAGAAAAACCAAATACGCACCACGCTAAACAAGTCTGTGATACTTGCCATATTTCTACTCGTTGTTATTCAGTGATACGCAAATTGTGTAAGTCCAAAAAACGAAGAAAATTGTGTAAGTCCAAAATAATTACATGAACAAAAAATTTTTTTTCATTTTGAATTTTTTTCTTTTTTAGTTTTTTGTCTCTCCTACAAAGTTTGAAAAAAGGACTTACACAATTTGCCCTCTAAGCTAGCGATATGGAGAATCCACCCTGCATCACATATATAATTAAATAAGACCATCGAATTTTTGTAGTTTGGTTAAAGGAATGGTTCATTCCGGCAGTTTTCTGACACAAACTAATCTGACTGTGAGCCTACAACACCAAGATCGCGGAATTGATTTCTAAGGCTGTGTGCTAATGTAGCATTACATAAATACACCGCACTTACAGTTGTTGTCATGTACACATAATTTATTGTGTACACATGTACCACACACATTGTCAAAACAGACTGACCTAAATAAATTCCGTTAAACCCCAGCGGGAGTTTAACATCAAATATATACACCGCCACATACGGCGCCTCAAGTTACATTTGTTGCATTTTGTCAAGTGCATTGCCCGAGCGGTCACAATGACCAACTGAGCGACAGCGTCAGTTTGTCAATGTGCACCGACGAAATATTTATGATTCACATATGCTGACACAGCATATGGTGAACACTCTTTCTTTTTGTATATGTATTAGTGTAAGTTATTGTAATAATTTTTGGTATATAAGGAAGTGAAAGTGAATAAATAAATTAATTCATTTCGAACCTCAAACCGTGTCTTTCTATATGTAATATGGCGATCCGCCAGCTCGAAGTTATCCTTATGAACAAAAAGTTGCTTACTAGCGGAATAGTTCATAAGGACTAACCAGTTCCACATACAAGGCAATTGCTTATGAAGAAATAAAAATTGGTTTAAACAACTGAACGCATATGGTATTTCGGATTGAATTAGTCAAGACGGTAGATGTTCGAAAATCAAAAAACCTATCACCACGCACCACGGTTTGGATAAAAACACATCAAGACGAAAACGATGATAGTTGCATATCTGTACTGAATCCAGCACAATTAGGCAGTCAGAGGACACCAGCAGAAGCATCCCAAAGTAACGTACCTTACATGACCGGCTATAATACACATGAGGCTATGCTATTTATATGAAGAAAGACCAAGCAACAACAAAGGGGGATAGCATAATTCTAGTGGAATAGAGGAGACTATGCTATTTATACGATCAAGCAGCAACAAAAGGGGATAACATAATTCTAATGGAATAGAGAAAGGATAACTTCATCATCACTATATCGGGTCTACTACAAACACCACCACAACAACAACAAATAAATAATATAAGTATAACTATAATATTAAGTTTATATGAATTTAGCAGCCTAACGGCCGCTTCACCAAACAGCAAGTAACATTGCTTAGGGACATTATTTTCATATACGTATATTTCCTTCCGACATTAGGGTCTCATTTTAAATAAAACAACATAAATTGAGTAAATTTGAATGCCAGCTTATTTTTAATTCGGTTTAAATACATATCCCTTATGGATAGTGCTTTGCCAGACGACTTCAATTACGAAGCCTTAAATAGGATAATAGACCAACTAGAAAACACGAACAATACTCGTAGGTCAAGAGCTCGTACAATAGGCAGTAATAGGCATCAGCTTAACTGGTTAAGGCAATTTTGGACTTTTATAGGAATGGGCAGAGCACCCACAATGACAGACTTGTTATACCCCACTACATTAGAAGAGGAAACAATTAGGACACTCAGGAGAGTAGAAAATTAAAAATCAAAAAAAAAAAAAAAAATTTTTTAATTATTGCTGATAGAATAAATTATTTCTTTTAAAATGTCACAGGACATTACAACCCAAGAGGAATTTAATAAAATTTTCGATAGATGCGTTAGCACGATAAGAGAATTCATAAAATTTGCTGAGGACCACCTCAAAAATAAAAAAGAAGGCCCAAAACCAATAACCATAGAAGAGTATAGGAGAAGAAATAAGGCAAAAAAGGAAAATATCCCAAAAATACCTTCCCCAGCAATAATAACAAAAAGAAAAAGGGCAGGTAAAAGAGTAAGAAAAAATCAGGAAATAGCCGAAGCTTATAGATTATTAAATTTAAGTACCAATAAGGAAGATAAAATAAAATTAAGATATAAAATTAGAGAATTAAGGAAAAAATAAATGAATAAATGGAATAAATAAAATTAAAATTTAAAATCTCAAATTATTTTTTAAATATGGCATGGTTGAAAGTAGCGCTAAACAGCGTATTAATAGCTATCGCAGGATACGAAGTAGGTAAAGAAAGCTCAGAAGGAAAAAATTTTGAAAATAGAATTGTAAAGTTTGAAGGAAATCCAATTGTAGAAAAAGAAGAAGAAATCTCTAACAAATGGCTAACAGTTTTTGGATGCGTCATGACATTGTTAATTGTCACAATTGCAATTCTAATAAAAAATTACATTAAAAATAAATTGAGACAATTGAACAATGTGCAACAACGCATATAAGCTGAAATGAATAAATGGCAAGAGATATATGAGTTATTATCAACAGAAAAAGAAAAAGCCCATAAATCTTACAAATGCATAAATAAAAGCATACAAATTACAAACGAAACTTTATTAAAGCATTTCAACATAATTTTGGAAGCTCTAAAAAACATTAGACAAATTATAAACGAGAAAAATAAATTTTTTACTGAAGAACACAGAAAAGAAGCTTATTCAATTTTCACTACAGTACGGGATAAATTAGTTTCTTCTTTAGCCAGACATAGCATTGAAACTACAATACCAACAACAGTAGAGGAGGACATTCAAATAGATTTTTCATTACTGCTATCTGTACGCGTCCCTAGCCGAACACCCTCACCTTCGTTCAGTCAAGCCACATCAGTGGAAGAATTTAAAATAAACACCCCAGAAATAAACGTCACAATGCCACAAACGGTAGTAGAATTTATCAAAACTGCTTCGTCAGTACTACCAGAGTTTGATGGTAAGCCAGAAAATCTACACAGTTTCCTAGATGCACTCGATATACTTGAGCAAATCAAGGATACACACGAGGCATTTGTCATTACCATGATAAAAACAAAGGTGAAGGGCACAGCAAAGAGTTTTATTAGTAACAGATCACAGTATAAAAGGGCGCTTGTAGGCTCCAGATCGAGCGTGAAAACGAAGACTGGACTAGAAAAAGGATTAGAAATACTGCTGACGTGCAAACGTTGCCAAGAGATAAAGAATTAAGAATACGGCTGACGTGAAAACGCTGCCAATAGGAAAAAATATGAATAAGGCTGATGTGAAAACACTGCCAACAGGAAAAAATATGAATAAGGCTGATGTGAAAACACTTCCAATAGGAAAAAATATGAATAAGGCTGATGTGAAAACACTGCCAATAGAAAAAAAAATATGAATAAGGCTGATGTGAAAACACTGCCAATAGGAAAAAATATGAATAAGGCTGATGTGAAAACACTGCCAACAGGAAAAAATAGGAATATGGTTGATGTGAAAACACTGCCAATAGAGAAACAGGTATACGGCTGATGTGAAAACACTGCCAAGGCTGATGTGAAAACACTGCCAATAGAAAGAAATAGGAATATGGTTGATGTGAAAACACTGCCAATAGAGAAACAGGTATACGGCTGATGTGAAAACACTGCCAAGGCTGATGTGAAAACACTGCCAATAGAAAGAAATAGGAATATGGTTGATGTGAAAACACTGCCAATAGAGAAACAGGTATACGGATGATGTGAAAACACTGCCAAGGCTGATGTGAAAACACTGCCAATAGAAAGAAATAGGAATATGGTTGATGTGAAAACACTGCCAATAGAAAGAAATAGGAATATGGTTGATGTGAAAACACTGCCAATAGAGAAACAGGTATACGGCTGATGTGAGAACACTGCCGAGGCTGATGTGAAAACACTGCCAAGAGAGAAAGGTAGAAACTAAAGACCAATTACGACAAAAATAGTTACAGTAAGGAAAATAGGAGATTTAGTTTTAGTTAGAGAAGAGGCCTCCCATAAGTTAGAAAATAGATATACAGGACACTATAAAGTTAAAAATATTGATAAGAATAACAATTACACTCTAATCCCAAATAGCATAGGAGATAGCAATAAAAACAAAAAAGAAATAGTTATTCATAAGAATAGGCTTAAACCAATTTAAAATTAGGCACTGCACTTTTATCCGATAATAATAAATTTAGTAATAACGTAAATAAATATGCATTCCATTTTACTCAATTTAATAAACAGGCACACGCCAACGAAACAAAAAAAATATATAAATGTAATGTACTAAATATATGTATAAATATACAATACGAACCAAATGTAAAAAGAAAAGAAAAACAATAATAACGTTCATGTACAAATAAAAAATGCAATGCAGGCAAAAGCAAATGTAACACAAAAAAAAAATTTTTGAATAATAAAATTTTATGCTACACAGGCAATATGAGCCGAAAAGCAATTAATAAATTTTGTCAACTCAGACAAACGTTAAGTGGGTCACTAAGTCATCCAAATAGATATATATAGTTGAATACAAATATATATATCTATTTTTTTTAAGGGGGAAGGTGTAGCATTACATAAATACACCGCACTTACAGTTGTTGTCATGTACACATAACACTGCTCTACAGCCAAAAAATACTCTGAACGCGACCATCCTATTTATATGTAAAATCGGTCGCTGATTCCGAAAATCGGGCTCATTTTTAATTCTATGGGAAGGTTTTTGAGATATCGGCAATTTACCGTTATTTGGCCAATGGCTCCACTTAATCCTGTATACCTCTTTAACGCAGTGAGCTATCTTCCTTGGAGTGACACTCAACGAAAGAAAATTAAATTTCCTTTTCATCCCTGCTACAACATTTTTCTGTAACTCTTATAGTTTCTGAAATATTGACGATTCAATTTGAATTTTTTCGATTTTTTACGATTTTTTGAAGAAAAAATTGACTTTGTCAGGCAATATCTTTTAAACCAATGTCTTCACCTTCGGTTTTACTCCTTTACGTGAAGCTCCATTCTATTGGGAAAAAGATAAGCTATCAACGAAGAAAATCCATGGTAAAATAGAAAAGTTATAGGCGATCAAGTAAATACATCCAAGTCGCGCAATGCCTCTGCACGGGTATATTCTATGCATGTTATACCAATACCTACACATCTGCAGTAGCAGCACATTGGCAGCGCAGTAGATAAAAGCCCATTTACGGGTATAACATGCATAGAATATACCCGTGCAGAGGCATTGCGCGAGTTGGATGTATTTACTTGATCGCCTATAACTTTTCCATTTTACCATGGATTTTCTTCGTTGATAGCTTATATTTTTCCCAATAGAATGGAGCTTCATGTAAAGGAGTAAAACCGAAGGTGAAGACATTGGTTTAAAAGATATTGCCTGACAAATTCAATTTTTTCTTCAAAAAATCGTAAAAAATCGAAAAAATTAAAATTGAATCGTCAATATTTCAGAAACTATAAGAGTTACAGAAAAATGTTATAGCAGCGATGAAAAGGAAATTTAATTTTCTTTCGTTGAGTGTCACTCCAAGGAAGATAGCTCACTGCGTTAAAAAGGTATACAGGATTAAGTGGAGCCAGTGGCCAAATAACGGTAAATTGCCGATATCTCAAAAACCTTCCCATAGAATTAAAAATGAGCCCGATTTTCGGAATCAGCGACCGATTTTACATATAGATAGGATGGTCACGTCCAAAGTACAGACAAAAAATTTCATTTTGTGATCCAGTGTAATTTATTGTGTACACATGTACCACACACATTGTCAAAACAGACTGACCTAAATAAATTCCGTTAAACCCCAGCGGGAGTTTAACATCAAATATATACACCGCCACATACGGCGCCTCAAGTTACATTTGTTGCATTTTGTCAAGTGCATTGCCCGAGCGGTCACAATGACCAACTGAGCGACAGCGTCAGTTTGTCAATGTGCACCGACGAAATATTTATGATTCACATATGCTGACACAGCATATGGTGAACACTCTTTCTTTTTGTATATGTATTAGTGTAAGTTATTGTAATAATTTTTGGTATATAAGGAAGTGAAAGTGAATAAATAAATTAATTCATTTCGAACCTCAAACCGTGTCTTTCTATATGTAATACTAATCTAAAACATTTTACTCGTTTGAAAAATGAGGTGTCTAAATTTTCTATGGTTATCGTTTAATTATTTTCGAGAGTTTTTTTCTCACCTTGACTTGCGTGCATACCTACAGTCGGCCCACATACCAAATTTAAAGATCGAAGCTCTCTTAGGTATGGAGTAATCGAAGGAAATTAAATTAAAATAAAAAATTTAAAAAATTAAAAAATTAAATTTTTTGTTGCATTAAATTTATTATAATATTTTCGGCTTCAATTGTATCTCTCGCTTATTTGCGTATGGCGGTTGGTCGCTATCTTCCATTAATTATATTTCTATTCACATGCATGTCAATTGCCAAAACTGACCTAGTGTTCGAATTCACCACTAAGCACGGATAAAACTGCACTCAATGGTGGTAGTGCCAAGACTGACTTCCGCCCTACCTTAAACCAACGCTGCCCTACCTTAAATGTAAGTCTGGCTACGGCCCTGACTTACCTACTTGTTTAGTTTTTATTTATTATGCGACTAACGCAAAAAAACTATTTATTCGTCATTAGAATCATATTTTTTTGCATTTGACATTAACAGTCTATTTCTCACAATTTTTTACCTTGACAACAATAAAATAAAATAATTTTGAAATAAAAAAGAAATGAAAATAGGTATGTACCTACAAGTTGTAAATTAACAAGCTCTATCTAACTTCCGCTTTTCAATCAAGGGAATGAAGAAGTCCTATTTGCGTACCGTATTGTTCCAAATATACTCAGTACATAGCCATCCTTCTATTTTAATTTTAATTTTCATTATTATTTTATTTTAGTAATTTATTATTCAAATTAAAAAAAAAAATTGTTCTAGTTGAGTTTAAAATTAAATGACAATCAAATTGTTCTTTGAGGGATAGTTTATCTTTTTTCAACCTACAGTAGAATTGTTTTTGTAGTTTTACTTTCGGTAGATTTTTCAAACAATAAATACAAGAAAAATTCAGAGAAATAAAGTGGTGTCATACGGGCTTTCGTTATTCGATTTCGAACATAAAAGCGCTGCCAAAGAGTTTTCTACTACCATATTTGCCATAAAGTACATTATTTTGAACAAAAGTCAAGATTAAACAAATATTTAATCTTAAAATGCGATAGATTTTAAACGCCGTGCAGTAGATCTTCATATTTAAAAAAATGTGCTGTAGATTTACCACATATGCGTGCAGTGTGCACACTGCAGAGTAAACAAATTTGTAGCATTCATGCAGCTCCATACTGCATACTTACTACAGACGGTTGGCTGCGTCATCGCCAAGCTGTGAGGCGTCGCTCATATTCCTCACTCACTCAGAGCAACTCATGAGGGCGCAGCTGAGGAGAGGCAACGCTACTAGCGTGCCTCATCTTGGCTGCTCACTCTGCTGCCACTCACGCAGAGCGCTCACGCTAATGTGTGGCCTCTGTTGTTTATGCGCTCAGAGGCCACTCATGCAGCTGCACCCTCATGAGTGAAGCATGTGTGAGTGAGGAGCCAAAATGAGGCAAATCCGAACCCTGAATATAAGTGTCTTATTCCATACTTTAGTTGGTTGCCACAGACATACATACATACATACATACATATATGTATATTATATACCTAAAAATAACAAGTCCATCCTAATGTTCTGCAAATATAGTTTTTCTACTGAGAAACAAAATTAATTTTGTTTTTGTTGCAAGGAACAAAATTAATTTTGTTTCTGGATTTGTTTTTGTTGCAAGGAACGAAATTAATTTTGTTTCTGATACTGAGAAACAAAATTAATTTAGTTTCGTTACGGATTTTGTTACAAGGAACAAAATTAATTTAGTTTCGTTACAGGTTTTGTTTCTGCTGGAAACGTTTCTGAGTTTTGTTACGACTTTTGCTACAAAGGAGTTTTGTTTCTGTTTCTGTTACAAGGAACAAAATTAATTTAGTTTCGTTACAGGTTTTGTTTCTGCTGGAAACGTTTCGGAGTTTTGTTACGACTTTTGTTACAAAGGAGTTTTGTTTCTGTTTCTGTTTCGTTACTTAGCTGTGTAACAGAAACCGAAACCGAAACGCGTTACAAGTCCCTGGTATAAAAATAATAATAATTTACATACATACATTCAAATATATGTACAATACTCGTAGAAAACAAGACGGAAGAAATTAAAATATTGGACATCGTTCCATTCGACGAGCCCCTGGCATATATGTACATTAGGGAGGCCTTTTTGACATTCCGGAAATCCCGGGATCGCTAGAATTTCATCCCGGGATTTTCGGGATAAAATAAAGAGAGAACATTCCCCTAATAAATTGTATTTTATATATTTTTTTTGGTCTCAGATCTATATACTAATATCGTTTCCTATTCTGAACGAAAATGTTGCATTATTACATGGCAGCATTATCAACATGTGCCCTGTGCCCTATGAAAATAGTGCATTTTTCATGTGGTAAATGAAACAAAATTAATACAACCCTTTACTTGTGCTAAGAACGGAAAATGTTACCCCTTAGTCGGGCCAGTTTAACATTTTGTCAATAGAACAAGCAGTCCAAAAAAATGTGTGGAATCTTTGTGGAAGAGAATAAAAAAATTTGACAGTCCGAAGAAAATGCAGAATAAGTTTGACATTTTTGCCAGAATATAAAAGGCAAAGTAAGGATTAATATTTTTGATTTAATAACACTAGGCTACAAATAATTAAAAACAAGTAAGGAAGCCTAAATTCGAGTGGAATCGAACATTAGATACTCAGCTGTATTTATTGTTTGTTTGCGTTTGATGGAAACACGGTGTAGGTATTTTATATAAATCGAGTGCTGCATAAAGTGGGCGTAGCCACGCCCATTTCCAACATTTTTATCAGTCATCCAACTAAGCATATGAATATTATTCTTTGTTCAAAATTTCATTCCTTTATGACTTCTAGTTACAAAGATGTCACGTTACAAATTCCCAAAGGGTGTTCCAGAAATATCTTTGTTAAACAGTAGGAGTGGTCATAAACCGATTTGAATAAATTTTTGCGTGTCTATTAGCACAAGTTATAAAAGTGTATAAACCAAGTTTCGTCTTAATGTCTCAATTATTTGTCGAGTTATGGGCTCCGAAATTTCGTATATTCCTTTGTCTAAAAAGAGGCGGTGCCACGCCCATTTTCCAAATTTTTATATTTTTTGTTTCCGGTCTATTGTGGAACTCATGCCACAAAATTTGAATGAATTATCTTTATATTTGACAGATATATCGCTTAAAATGTTTTTATTAGGTCACTTTATAATACTCATATATAAAAGTGGTCGTGGCCGTCAACTGATTTTGACAATTTTCCGTCAAAACATTTGCCCAAGTAAGTGAATCACGCATACCAAATTTCATCGATATATCTTCAACGGTTTCTGAGTTATGATATATAAAACTATCACTGTTTGACCCTTAATAAGTGGGCGTGGCACCGCCCATTTTCCAAAATTTCATCAAATTTCTTCTTATGGGCCTGAGCTCAATACGTGGGTGAAATTTTATCGCTCCAGCTATATTAGTGGCTGAGATACCAAATTTCCGATTTTTTCTATATAGGAAAAGTGGGCGTGGTCATGGTCCGATTTCGCTCATTTTCAATACCAACCGTCCCAGTCTCGATACCAACTTGCATTCCAAATTTCATCAAAATATCTCAATTTTTGCGCGAGTTATCGTGCCTACGGACGGACGGACATGGCTCAATCGATTTCTCATTTCACCCTGATCATTTTGATATATATAAGTCCATATCTATCTCGATTATTTCATTCTGTTACAATCCACCGTTATGAAATCAAAACTATAATACTCTGTGTACTAGTACAGCTGAGTATAAAAACACTTTCTATAAAGACTTTTATTTCTATGCTAAAGCATTGATCGGAATATGCACCTTAACTTCTGATTTTTCTACAAATTAAGTGGATCCACAGTGCCGGATCCGAAGAGCGAATGCTTATTTTTTTGGTTTGCTTGCTGTAATTTGTATGCTTTTTTGTGAGAATTTTTTTTATATATGTATTAGTTCTGAAAAAATTATACCGCCAATATATATAGTAAAAAACTCGAATAGTCGAGCCAATTAATCGATTTCCGACTGACTTTCACACACAACAATCGATTGTAGAAGTCGATTTTTTTTTTAGCAAAAAGTCGATAAGCGATTAAAGTCGAAGTCGACTTACCCAGCCCTAGTCTCGGATTACTTGAATTTTGTTACTATTAGGCTTTACACCTTCAGGAGTGAGGACATGGCCTAAATACTCTGTTTCTTTTGATAAGAAGTTGCATTTATTCACCTGAATCTTGAGACCGGCTTTCTTTAATGCTTCAAATATTTGCTTCAAATTGTCTAAATGCTCTTGCAAAGATGTACCAAAAACCAAAATATCGTCTAAGTAGACTACACAAGTCCTATTAATATATTTCTGGAGCACGATATTCATTAACCTTTGAAATGTTGATGGTGCGTTTTTAAGCCCAAATAGCATTCTGATGAATTCATAATGTCCATGTGGGGTCGAAAACGCGGTTTTCTTCCTATCTTCTGTTTCACTACAATTTGATGGAAACCCTTCGCGAGGTCCAGTGTAGTGAAATATATCGCCCTACCCAATTTTTCTAATATACCGTCTATATTAGGAACTGGGTAATTTTCGGAAACTGTATTTTCGTTCAATTTCCGATAATCTATAACGGTTCGCCATTCTCTCCAGCCTGTCTTATTTTTTTTCTTGAGCACAATCCACAGTGGACTGTTATACGGAGAAGATGATGGAGTTATGATATTTTGCTTAAGCATATCATTTATTTGGCGATTTATCTCTTCTTCATGAATCTTGGGATAACGATAAATTTTAGAGTGTATGGCTGTATCGGTTTTGGTAACGATTTCGTGTTGAATACTATGAGTAGCCGTTAGATTTTCACCCTTTGTAAAATAAGTCTACGTATTTTAACAGTATCTTTTCGAGTTTTTCAAATTCTTCACTATTGAGGTGGTTAAAATCTAACTTTTGAAGTATACATATCTGTTTGTACTGGGGTTAACGTACAAATATTGTATATATCAAAAGGGTATTCGTGAAAAAAAAAGTTTTTTGTTATTTATTTCAATATAATCGTTTTCGAAATTTATTTTGGCTCTCAGCGGCTTTAAAACATTTTGCCCAATGATGGCGTTATAATTACGATTATTTAAATTAGCAACCTTCCACGAAATAGTACCCGGTAGATTGAATTCTTTTGGAAAGGGTGTTGTAATTTTACTTCTTATTTGATTGACACCATTAATTGTCCTAAAATACAACGCCTGTTCGAGGTTTTCAATAGAAAATTGATTCAAGGTGTTTGGCCCTATGAGACTGGTTGTAGAGCCAGTGTCAATCAAACAATTAATTCTTTCGTTTTGTATGGTTATTGTTATTATGGGTAAGTTTGAATATCGTGGCCTCCGTGAAAATTTACTGCATCGTCTATATTGGAAATATCCATGGGTTCAAATCTATTATTGTTATTTCTATTTGCAAGTTCTGTATATCTGAATCGCGAAGAATCATTGTTATTGTATGATCTGTTCGAATTTCTTTGCGCATTGTATTGTTGTGATGAGCCAACTTTTTGCCTATACTGATAATTTTTCGTTTGGGCCTCACGTTTTTCAACTGCACTTTTATTTAAAGGAACATCGTACTTTTTGTTTTCTTTAAAGGGTGTGTCGATATTTTCACCTACGTTATTTTTAAAATTTGAATTACTTTTAATTTTTATTTGTGGCTTTCTATGCCTAAAATCTATACATCTGGTATCATCAAGCAGTTTTAAATTCGTGTATCTTACAATAACCTCATTCAAATTATTACTTTCTATAATATGAGCTCTAATAGGAGCGTCAATTTTTTCTAGTAAAATATCTACTAAATCTCTATTTATACTATTGGGAGAATATAATGTGGACTTTTTACCGTCGAACTCATAAAGTTCGTTCCAATCGAATTTAGCTTTCTCAAAAAAACAAAACAATTCTCTTAATGTGCTTACTTTTACTATTCTGCAACTGTTGAAAATTTCCCCATATGTTCGTCGTGGTCTAAATTGCTGCTACAAGTGTGATTTGATCAGGTTCCAATCAGCGTCATCTTCTAATTCTTGAATACTCCGGCCAGCATCTCCCATTATTTTTTCCTTTCTTACAATTTGAAGGCCAAGCCGTATCAATTGCATATTATTATTGCATAGTTGTAGTATGTTTTCAGACTTGAAAAAAGAACATACTAGTTGAGAGCCATCTAAGGGTCTTATATGACGAAATTGTTGTAAAACGTCTTTAGGACTTAGTTGAAGTGACTGATTTTGCACTATTTCCTGCTTTCTCTGCATTTCCCTTTGTTGTTGTTGTTGAGCAACCCAGCCCCTACTGATGCTGGACGCCCGCCTAGTTCGAAATCGGCGACCTTTCTCCCCACAGCTGTGACAATGGTCTCACAACCTGGTCACACGAAGCCAAAGGAGAAGGTAGCCGGAAGGAGGGATGACCAGCACCTGGTGGGTCCCTGCACCAGCACAGTAGCTGGATCGGTAGCGCTGGAAACGGCGAACCGCCCAGGTCCTTCTGATGCAGGAAACCCAGCAGGGGTTGGTAATGCTATACTTCCCCCTACGGCAGCGGCATTGGTCCCACGACCTGGCTTAGCTGACCCTAGGGGGAGGTTGGCTATTTGCACGAATGACCAGCACCTGTTGGGTCCCGGCACTGGCAAGGTAGCTGGATCGGAAACGCTGGAAACGGCGAACCGTCCAGCTCCTGCTGATCCTGGAAACTCAACAGGCGTTGGTAATGCTACTCTTCCTCCTACGGCAGCGGCATTGGTCTCACGACCTGGCTTAGCTGACCCTAGGGGGAAGGTAGCCAAAAACGAAAACACAACCGGGGGAGCGGCAGCGAGGGAAACTACGAGCCGTCTCCCCCAGGACAAGAACCCCAGTTATGGGGAAAAAAGAAAGGCCAATAAGGTCCAGAAAAAGTATGAGGGGGTGTCACTAGACACGTTGCCCCAAAGTGAAAAGGACGCGGTGGTTAGGGCGAAAGCCCTGCTACTTAGTGGACAGAGCACTGTGGGAAGCAATGTGGATGGAGGCACTACCTACAAACGCCAACGGTCGGAGGATGACTTAAAACCTGCTCCGAAAAGGGCTCAGAGGCGCGCCGAGGTGGTCAGGCCTAGCTTCGCCGAGGTTGCCAGAGACAGGATCCTGGTAGGGGTCCTGGATCGCGGAAATGACCGTGGGGCCATCCCGAGGGATAAGTGGTTGTGGGTCCAAGCAGCCATCACAGACGCTCTTCTGGACGTCGTGCTGGAGGCTCCAGGACCACCTCCACGACGAGGAGATGCGGGTTGGTACCAGGGTCAGATCAAGGTACTCGCTTGCGATAACGCAAGGACTGTGAGCCTTTACAAGGCTGCAGTCGCGAGGATCGGCGAGGTCTACCCCGGTGCGCGTATTGAGATCGTCGACTGGAGTGACATTCCAGTCCGGCCTCGGGCCAGAGTGTGGGTTCCCGTAACCCCCGGGAACCCATCTCTCCCGACGCAGGACTGGAGTGTCATTCGGGTCGAGGAGGCTGTAGGCCCGAGAAGGGAGGTGGTCCTGGCTCTCAATAAGGAGGCTCTCGAGCCACTTAAGAGGAGCCAGGGACGGGTGAATTACGGCATCGGCGATGTCGTGATTCATGTGTACCGTGGCGACGCCCAGCGCGCCACCGCTCCGGAAACCTCGGTGGACACGGACATCGAGGCGCCCGAATCGGAGGCGGAACTCTCCGATGCGGACAGCATGGTATCTGCCATGTCGAACTGTGCAGAGGCCCTGCTCAGTTTGTCAATGGAGGATGGCATGCTGGACAGCGAAGGGGAGGCTGCCGACGTCACGGTAGTCGAGGTGGAGGTCCCTGCGGTTTCACATGAGGGTACTGCAGATAAACCTTCACAAATCTAAGGCGGCTTCGGCTTCTTTAACATGTCGCCTTTCTAAAGGCGATGCCGATGTGGTCCTCATCCAAGAACCTTGGGTAAATAACTCGAGGATTTGCGGTTTGGGGATCATTGGATACAAGCTCATTTGGGCTGGAAAACAAGGTAATATTAGAACCTGTATTTTGGTTAAGTTCGAGCTAACAATGTTTCTCTTACCTAACTTTAGCGATGGCGACATAACTGCGGCCAGTTTGAACATCAGGGGCACGCCGTTAATTCTGGCATCGGTATATATGCCCTTCGACGCTATGGAACCTCCACCGCATGAGAGAGTGAAAGACCTGGTGGCCAAATACAGCTCGGGCCACTTGCTAGTCGGGGCAGATTCCAATGCCCATCACATACAATGGGGGAGTTCCGACATCAACAATCGGGGTGAGTCACTTTTTGATTACCTTTTAACAACTAACTTGGTAGTTTGTAACATAGGTAATGAACCAACGTTTATTACTAGAAATCGTAGAGAGGTCCTGGACCTCACTTTATGTAGCGAAAGTACCTCTGCGGTGGTCAAAAGCTGGCGTGTACTTGATGAACACTCCTTCTCTGATCACCGGTATATAGAAACGATCTTAAATTTCTCTATTCAAAAACCCGTTTTGAGGAGAAACCCACGTAACACCAACTGGGGTCTTCACAACGAGCTATTTCTCAGAGGCCTACCAGAACTTCCAACTCATAACCCCTCATCGACTGGAGAGTTGGAGGAGCTGGTGGGCACTTTTACTTCAGCACTTACAAATGCGTTTAACTTAGCTTGCCCGGAGCCAAAACCTCGGGGTAAGCGGAAACCTCATTGGTGGTCCAGCGATCTGGACTCACTTCGTAAATCTTGCAGAAAGCAATTTAATAAAGCCAAACGACTCGATAGCGAGTCCCAATGGCTGCAATATAAGGAATACTTAAGGACTTATAAAAAAGCCCTAAGACTAGCGAAGAGAACCTCCTGGAGGAACTTCTGTACTGGAGTCGAAAGCGTCGATGAGACGGCAAGACTAAGATGTGTGCTCTCTAAAACACATACGTCCTTGGGCTATCTTCGGAGGCCTGGCGGATCCTGGACCGACTCGGAAAAGGAAACCCTGGAGCTACTGTTGGATACACACTTTCCTGGTAGCTCGCGAAACGTGCCGGCGATATCATCAACGAACATCGCGGTTAATATACCTGTTACGGAGGAACGGGTTAGGTGGGCAATTAGAAGCTTTAAACCTTACAAAGCTGCTGGACCAGATGGGATCATTCCTGCACAACTCTTGTATACCCTCGAGACATCAACAAGCTGGCTTCATCGCATCTTTCTTGCTTGTCTTGCGTTTAATTATATTCCGAGCACGTGGAGACGCGTCTCGGTTATATTCATTCCTAAGGCTGCCTCGCATTATGAGCCAAAGGATTATAGGCCAATAAGTCTTTCTTCCTTCTTGCTCAAGACTTTGGAGAGAATAATAAGTAACTTTCTCTCTATATCAATAGATAGCGAACTCATCTCTAGCTGTCAACATGCATATCTCAAAGGGAAATCTACTGAAACTGCACTTCAGAGCCTGGTTTCTACCATTGAATCATCCTTAACCGATAAGGAGTTCTGTCTTGTGGCCTTTCTGGACATAGAAGGAGCTTTTAACAATGTCATCCCAGAGGCTATCAGCAATGCCCTAAACCATTTAGGGGTTGACGTCTCTCTGATTGGGTTGATAGATCAACTTTTGAGGGGAAGAATTGTACTCTCATCAATGGGTGAGGTCGAAAATATACGCTATGTCACCAGAGGTACACCCCAGGGCGGTGTCCTCTCCCCGCTGTTATGGAACCTCACTGTCAATTCACTTCTAAGAAACTCAGTGTGGGGTGGCGGAAAGGTCGTGGCATATGCGGATGACCTTGCTATAGCATACAGAGGGAAGTTTCCACAGACCTTGTGTGATCTGATGCAGGTAGCACTGCGAGAGGTCTCAGCGTGGTCCTCCCGCAGTGGGCTCAGTGTCAATTCAAATAAAGTGGAACTGGTCCTCTTCACTAGACGGTATAAAATACCACCGTTAAATCTACCAGAACTAAACGGAGTTCGCTTGAGCCTAGCCGACAGGGCCAAGTTCCTAGGGGTAGTTCTGGACAAAAAGCTGAATTGGAAGGATAACATTATTCAGCGCCAAAACAAAGCATATATTGCTTTATATACATGCAAAAGAGCCATTGGCAAAAAGTGGGGACTCAGTCCCGGCATTTGCAGATGGATTTATACTGCGATCATTCGACCAATTCTGCTGTATGGAGTCGTAGTATGGTGGCCTGCGCTGAGTAAGGCGTCTAACCTTAAGGTTCTGAGCCGGGTCCACAGATCTAGCATGATCAGCATAAGTGGTGCACTCAGAACGACGCCCAGCGAAGCTCTGCAGGCCATTCTAGATATCCTGCAATTAGATTTAGCAGGTTTTCAAGTGGCGGCTACTTCAGCCCTACGTCTAAGAGAGTCATCCGGTTGGCACACCAAAGCCACAGGACACTCTAGCATTCTAAGCAAATTAAGTTTTCTACCTGATAGTACGGACCGCTGTACCACTACAATGGTTGCAGATAGCAACTTCGAAACAAGGATTCCAAATAGGGATGATTGGGGAGAGCCAAATCGGTGTTACCCAATCCCAGGTGGCGTTTCCATCTACACCGATGGCTCTAAGCTGAACAACAAAGTTGGAGGTGGAGTCTTTTCAAAGGAAATCTACAGCTAGCTTTTAGGCTACCGGACCACTGCAGCGTTTACCAGGCTGAGATATCAGCTATAATGGAAGCTGTTAACCTCATAGGACATGAACCTATTCACAGGGATTTATTCATCTTCAGTGACAGCCAAGCAGCAATCTTGGCTCCCACTCCTTCAATTCTAAACTAACACTAGACTGTCGCCGATCTCTACAGGAGATGGCCAAACAGACCCGTCTACACCTCGTGTGGGTCCCGGGACATAGGGATATCGATGGAAATTGTAGGGCAGATGAACTTGCGAGGCAAGGCACTACCGAGCAGGTTCTTCCTGACAAAGAACGTATAGGTATGCCTTTTGGAACATGCAGGCTAATGCTTAAACAGCACATCTATAAACTGCAAGTGATAGATGGCAACAAAACCCAGTATGTCGAATATCAAAACTAACCTGGCCGAAATGGGATCACAAGCGATCTCGTCAAACATGTTCTCTAAGGAGAGAGGAAATCTCGAACTTTGTGGGAGTGCTTACAGGACACTGCCTTATCGGGAAACACGCAGAGAGGCTAGGTGCACCCTACCGTAGATGCTGCAGAAGCTGCAAAGATGATGAGGAAGTGGAGACAGTCGAACACCTCATTTGCCACTGCCCGGCTCTTAACAACGCCAGACAACGCTTTCTTGGGGCACCTTTCCTGGATAGCCTATCTAAAGTCGCGGATGTCGAAATAAAGGACCTGATGAATTTCATCAGGTTATCAAACTGGTTCAAAAGGGAGGAGTAACCTGGTTTTCTTCTTGTGGTATCACAATGGGCCTCTGCACTGGCCTAAGTGTGCCCCTAGGGCAGCCACTCTAACCTAACCTAACCTAACCTGTTGTTGAGCAATTAAAGATTGTTGTTGGTTAAGCGCCAGTTCCATTACGGCCATTTTTTGGTTCAGGTCTGCTATTACTTTGTCCATTTTCAACAATAATCGATTTTCGTCAAACAAACTTTGTCGGCTTTTTTTTCATATATAAGTGCTACACTGTACTTGCTTTGCGGTTCTCTTTTTTTATAACGGAGCGAACGGTACTTATTTTTTTTTCAACGCTTGAAAAATCTGCTTTCGACTGCGCCACTAACAGAATATGTTTGCATATTCCGATCAATGCTTTAGCATAGAAATAAAAGTCTTTATAGAAAGTGTTTTTTCCGATTCTTTTTGTCTTTATTCACTTTAATAATACTTTTTGTTTCTTTCAATTTTAAAATAGTTATTTTATTTACACACTTCAAATTTGATAGCGAACCGCTTTTCTTGATGATTCAATCTTAACTGACTAATAACTTAAAAGCAAACCGGAAATATAGCTTATTCTCCGGAAACAATATTAGTGAAAATAAAGTTCAAATTAAGCTCAGCGGAAAGCCAATACATTTGCAGCTAGCAATTAATATAATTTAAGCAATAACAGAAGCTTTATTACATAAGCTTTAGTCGCCTCTTACGACTGACATTCCTTACCATGGGTATATTCTAAGCCCCCTAACCCGCTGGGGTATTAATTTGACCAATTTGATATCGAAATCCAACTCCTCCCTAACATTCAGTATTCTTCTCTTGGGACAAAACTACAAGAATGAATAGGGATAACCATCGATAGTGGTAAAAAACTATCGATAGTGACACGAAAAAAAACTATCGATACTATCGATAGTGCCATCGATAGTTTTGCAGCTCTACTCCCCCTTTTAATATCAAAAAATAAAGTCCTAAAAATGAGAATATATTCTTGATTTTAGCATTTTCGAGCTTAACAGACTTTCATAACGTTTTCGGCTTGATTCAAGCTCGCTATACTGAAATTTAGCTTGCTTTTTCTCTGAGTGTAAGTAATTATGAAAATATTAGTAAATACTCATCCCTCTGCGTTACAATATATGTAACTACACACAGAGGAAAAACTAAAGTAAATCCAACAAAGTTGACTTAGTTAAAAAAAATTGTATGGGGTCCAATAAACTTGTGCAACTTACCAAAGTACAATTTATACCCGGCGTTTTAAAACAAAGCTTAGATGATTTATTAGCCAAACACTTTGGCTACCAAAAAAAGGGGTTGTTTTGACTAATTTTGCTTTAGTATTTTTTTTATATGAACTTTGAAAACTATGTGAAAATCAACAAAGTGTTTGGGAAACTTACATACGATCGGTAGAAACAAAGCTTGGGAAAAGTATCAAAGTTTTCTTGAGTAATACAGTGATGGTAGACACTTTTTTGGAAATTCCCTACAAAAGAAAAAATTCTTACTTTTCTCTATGCCTGTTTCAAATTTTCCCCACGAAATTCCCTACACTTTTTTTTTGTTATTTCCATGTTATAACAATGAATTAAATTCACGGCAGTAAATGAACGTTTTTTTCTTATATAAATAATGGAAATCAGCTGTTTTACTGCATATACATACCTACATTCTACAAGGGATACTTATTATTATATGGTGAAATATTAAGGAGGATTTACGGAAGTTTCGGGATATAAAAACTCCATTTCTTGAAGTGTACCTGCACCATTTTCATTAAATTTGTCCACTTTAACAGTTTTATAATATAATAAAAAAAATCATTTGCCCCGATGCACGGATAAAAAGTATCGTGTTATCCGATAATTCAATAAAAGATCTTAAAGCTTGTCTTCACGATACGGCAGCTTGTCTCCAATTACGCCATTAAAGGATTTGCGATTTAACTCGTCTTCACAGCGTTTTAATTATTCAGATCGACAGTGAATTTTGCCAAAAAATCCCTACATTTAGCTATTTTATAAAAATTTTTCCTTTTTTCTCCACGGTCACTTTTTTCCCGCTAAAATCCCTACATGTAGGGAATTTTCCTTACGTATCACATCACTGGAGCAATACCTGTTAGACATGAGTCGTGAGCTCGGATATTAGGTGAAAATCAGACGCGTAACATTATATTACGTAAAATTTGTGAGCACAACCATTAGCAAGTTTAAGGGTGGGGTACATTCGAGTCTAAGCCCCCCGTGAATGCAATTGGATTTTTTGCTTATTACGATGCCAGAAAATTAAATTTTTAAGATTTTTTATGATTTTGAGATATCCTAACCTAAATGTGCAAAAAACACCGTTTTTGTCTATTTTTGAGGTTATATTTAAACGACATATATATTTTTTTTTAAACACACAGAGCATCTTAAAGAAGAATTCTTTCTCTTACGAGTGGCGTTTAGTTTGCTCAAATATCTTTTTTTTCGCTAAGATAGAGCAATTTAAAGTTTATGTGTTAATAGTTTGTGGGATTGTGTTTTGTGGCCTTGTGGGGTTTAAGCATTTATTAACTTTAAATTGCTCTATATTTATGAAAAAAAAGATATTTGAGCAAACTCAACGCCATTCGTAAGATAAAGTCTTCTTCTTATTGCTCTATCTTTACGAAAAAAAGATATTTGAGCAAACTCAACGCCATTCGTAAGAGAAAGTCTTCTTCTTTAAGATGCTCTGTGTGCTTTTTAAAAGAAAAAAATATGTCGTTTATATATAACCTCAAAAATAGGCAAAAACGGTGTTTTTTGCACATTTAGGTTAGGATATCTCAAAATCCTGACGTGATAGAGCAATTCTGCGTCCAGATTTGAATTCAGCGCATCGAAAACTTTTAAGAAAGTATGGTCTGGTTTATGGTAAAAAAAATCGGTCTCATTTTGTCGGCCTGTATAATTTATGTTAGCAGCACAGTACTTACGTAATTTTTAAGAGCCACTTATTTAACTTCACAAAGTTCGTATTTGTTTTTACTAAGTTAACTTAGGTAGTGTGGAGCGTCAAATGTAATTACACAAGCGCAAACATACATACGTAATAAATTTCCATACATTGTATTGTCACGCGCTGGCGCTGACTACTTAGTCAGCCCCACACAAATTGTAAGTACACAAAAATTGCTGACGCTGCCATTCTCACGCTTCCAATGTTATTCTAAGCCTAAGTGCTATGTACAATATACCGTGGGAAAGAGTCCCATTATTGTTACACATTTAGAGTAAATATGTATCGTAGTAAATAAGTAGTACATAAGAATAAATTTTGTATAAAAGCACCAAATTTTGTATAATAAAGTGAATTCGTTTTCGCACGTTAAGCGAATAAGTTCTTTGCGTTTTACTTATATTATATGGCGATCTTTGCCAAATAGGTCGTGGCAATTCACTTTGCCTTCCATCTATTTACGTGGCAAGAAAGCCATCGGTGGTAATGATTTGCACTTTCAATGCACGCAAACTAGGCACGTTTCCACAAAGGACGGCAACAGCAGCGAACAACAAACTGCATATGCTTTGTGTTTTGAATTGGTCATCAATATCGTATCCTTGTTGAGCACGTGGAAGCAAGTTAAGCAACAACAACAGCAACATTGGTGCGCTTGAAGGCGAAACAGCAACAACAACCGGGAAGTTATAGCAGCAGCAGCAGCGGCAACAGCAGAACACGCGGCGTCAAAAGAGCCGAACGAAGAAAGCAGCAGAATTTTCATTTTCATTGACCAGCAGCAGCAGCAATATATATTAGTATAATTTAATTTAATATACACGTATATTTTATTAACAAATCTTGTGGCAACCTAACGGCTGCCTACTAAGTGGCAAAAATTGAAAAATTCTTGCCTTTTGGATTCTGCTACTAACCAAATTCGATAAATAAGTTTTTTTTTTACATTTTAATAATAATATTTTTTATTGCTAAAAATGAAAATATTTTGCTTTCTAATGCTAGAGACATTGCGATCTATACCACATATGTATGTAGGTGTCACTCTCATATTGTGGTTTAATTGAAAATTTTCATGGTAAAAGCCAAATCATAGTATTGATATTATAATATTCATACCACATATGTGTCTGAGGCATAACTGTAATAAGTAAATGAAAAAAAAAGTGGAAATATCTTTTGTTCTTTTTGAGAAT
>CAUIJX010000008.1:0-57500 GCA_960531455.1 Urophora cardui
ATAATAATAATAATAATAATAATAATAATAATAATAATAATAATAATAATAATAATAATAATAATAATAATAATAATAATAATAATAATAATAATAATAATAATAATAATAATAATAATAATAATAATAATAATAATAATAATAATAATAATAATAATAATAATAATAATAATAATAATAATAATAATAATAATAATAATAATAATAATAATAATAATAATAATAATAATAATAATAATAATAATAATAATAATAATAATAATAATAATAATAATAATAATAATAATAATAATAATAATAATAATAATAATAATAATAATAATAATAATAATAATAATAATAATAATAATAATAATAATAATAATAATAATAATAATAATAATAATAATAATAATAATAATAATAATAATAATAATAATAATAATAATAATAATAATAATAATAATAATAATAATAATAATAATAATAATAATAATAATAATAATAATAATAATAATAATAATAATAATAATAATAATAATAATAATAATAATAATAATAATAATAATAATAATAATAATAATAATAATAATAATAATAATAATAATAATAATAATAATAATAATAATAATAATAATAATAATAATAATAATAATATTTCGAAGAAAACCAATTCTTCGTCATCAGATTTCTTTTCGGGGTCAAGCCGGGAATCGAACTTAGACCCACCGTGAGAAGGTGTAAATGTTAGCGACGCGCTAACCCACTCACCCAAACACGGCCTGGTACGCAGTTGAACTTTTTGTCGCTTTTCTTTTGCCACCTTTACTTGCCCAACATTATTGTTGTATTTTTATGTACACATGATTTTCATGAGATAACACAAATTTGTTGAGTAATTTTAGGCGGTCTATGCTTCGATTAGCCGGAAGTAATGTGCATTTGCAACACCCTGCCTTTTTATTAAACGGTTTTATTTAGCTCACCCCGTTTGTTTTATTTATTATTTATTATTTATTCTTGGGTCAAATTTAGTAATTCAAATTTCACCCTCTTCCTGTCAACCGATTAATCTGAAATTTTGTACGCATGTATAACCCCGATGACAATGCAATATTATGAAAAAAAAAATCCGATAGGTGGCGCGTGGGTCGCTATATTTACAAAAATCGCATTTATGGTCCGATTTGGCTGAAATTCGGAACATGTATTACTACCTTGAAAAGAAATATTTTCTTAAAAAAAAAATTCCGCTAGGTGGCGCGTGGGTCGCTATATTTACAAAAATCGCATTTATGGTCCGATTTGGCTGAAATTCGGAACATGTATTACTACCTTGAAAAGAAATATTTTCTTAAAAAAAAATTCCGCTAGGTGGCGCGTGGGTCGCTATATTTACAAAAATCGCATTTATGGTCCGATTTGGCTGAAATTCGGAACATGTATTACTACCTTGAAAAGAAATATTTTCTTTAAAAAAAATTCCGCTAGGTGGAGCAGAGATCGCGGTAATTAAAACTGAAAATCGACCGTTTAAATGTCCATTACTCGTGGGAACAAAATGGTAAAAAAAAATATAAAAAATAAAAACTAAAAACTAGAAAATAAAAATAGGTAAAAAAACTTTTTAAGTTAAACGGTTTTATGTCATACATACATTGGAATGTTTAAGATAAATGTACTAAAAACCAAAAAATAATAAAATAGATACAGTCGTGGGAATTATAAACATTTGCATAGACTAGACTAAAATAAAACCGGGGGGCACGTCAATTATCTACAAATAATCGACTTAATGTGCGATAGAAGAATCGTTTAATTCGTCGTTAGGCAGTTGGCCCGCAGACGGTGACGAAATTACTTACTATTTTCTTGCTCATGGAAATTCCAATAGTTATACACTCCATGTTAATAAAAGAGATGTTTCAACTAGTTTATCGTTGGACATTCACACGAGGAATCGTTTCACTGCTCTTAGTTTGTCTTTAATCGACAAAACATATGATAAAAGTACTACTCGCTCACCACTATGAAACCCTAAAACTCGCTTATAATCGAGCTTGCTAGCTTTTTTCCACATTCTAGCCCTACTTATCACACGTCCATCGTTGTCGGTTGAACAACTGCCTAATTATAGTGTAACATTACAAAACAAACATTTTAATCAACGATTGTAGACAATTGACGTGCCCCACGGTTTTATTTTAGTCTAGTCTATGCAAATGTTTATAATTCCCACGACTGTATCTATTTTATTATTTTTTGGTTTTTAGTACATTTATCTTAAACATTCCAATGTATGTATGACATAAAACCGTTTAACTTAAAAAGTTTTTTTACCTATTTTTATTTAATTTTAATTGTTGAATTATTGTGTGGACACAGAAGATTTTTAATTAATTTTTATTGGCGAAAAGCGAACAAGTTCAAAGCTACGTATTACCAGCGATGGTAGAAATGATAGCTATTTCGAAGAAAACCAATTCTTCATCATCAGATTTCTTTTCGGGGTCAAGCCGGGAATCGAACTTAGACCCACAGTGAGAAGGTGTAAATGTTAGCGACGCGCTAACCCACTCACCCAAACACGGCCTGGTACGCAGTTGAACTTTTTGTCGCTTTTCTTTTGCCACCTTTACTCGCCCAACATTATTGTTGTATTTTTATGTACACATGATTTTCATGAGATAACACAAATTTGTTGAGTAATTTTAGGCGGTCTATACTTCGGTTAGCCGGAAGTAATGTGCATTTGCAACACCCTGCCTTTTTATTTAATTTTAATTGTTGAATTATTGTGTGGACACAGAAGATTTTTAATTAATTTTTATTTGGCGAAAAGCGAACAAGTTCAAAGCTACGTATTACCAGCGATGGTAGAAATGAGAGCTATTTCGAAGAAAACCAATTCTTCATCATCAGATTTCTTTCCGGGGTCACGCCGGGAATCGAACTTAGACCCACCGTGAGAAGGTGTAAATGTTAGCGACGCGCTAACCCACTCACCCAAACACGGTCTGGTACGCAGTTGAACTTTTTGTCGCTTTTCTTTTGTCACCTTTACTCGCCCAACATTATTGTTGTACTGGAGGTTACCCGCGGGTTTCAAACCACGTGCTTTCAAAAATATTAGCATATTGAGTTTGTTCTAAAAAGTTACACAGAAAAGATATTATTACTGACGTTGAAGGTAGTTTTCTTACATTTTTTTGTCCGTTGAGTATATAATTATCTCATATGCCCTCACACACATTTTCAGTTCCCTACTACAAATATTTCAAGAGATATTTCCTGTGAAAATTTCAGTTTGGGAGGTGCTCTCATATGCCCTCATACTGATTTTCAGTACTCTACTAAAAATAAGTCAACAGATATTCGCTGTAAAATTTTCAGTGTGTATGGGGAGCTTCCCATCCCTGAGCGTTTTTATCCGCGGAGTACTTAATTATCTCATATCCCTCACACCAATTTCCAGTACCCTACTAAAGATGTTTCGAAAGATATTCGCTGTGAAAGTTTCAGTTTACATGGGAGGTGCCCATCTCTGCTTTACAAAGACCTAGCGTTTTTACCCGTTTAATACATAGTTATCTCACATGCCCTCACACCAGTTTCAGTACCCTACTTAAATATTTCCAGAGACATTCGCTGTGGAAGTTTCAGCTTGTATGGGAGGTGCCCATCCCTGCTTTACCAAGACCTAGCGTTTTTACCCGTTTAATACATAGTTATCTCATATGCCCTCACACCAATTTTCAGTACCCTACTAAAGATATTTCGAAAGATATTCGCTGTGAAAGTTTCAGTTTACATGGGAGGTGCCCATCCCTGTTTTACAAAGACCTATCGTTTTTACCCGTTTAATACATATTTATCTCGCATGCCCTCACACCAGTTTTCAGTACCCTACTACAAATATTTCCAGAGATATTCGCTGTGAAAGTTTCAGTTTGTATGGGAGGTACCCATCCCTGCTCTACCAAGACCTAGCGTTTTTACCCGTTTAATACATATTTATCTCACATGCCCTCACACCAGTTTTCAGAACCCTACTACAAATATTTCCAGAGATATTCGCTGTGAAATTTCAGTTTGTATGGGAGGTGCCCATCCCTGCTTTACCAAGACGTAGGGTTTTTACCCGTTTAATATATAGTTATCTCACATGCCTTCACACCAGTTTTCAGTACGCTACTAAAAATATTTCCAAAGATATTCGCTGTGAAAGTTTCAGTTTGTATGGGAGGTGCCCATCGCTGATCTACCAAGACCTAGCGTTTTTACCCGTTTAATACATAGTTATCTCACATGCCCTCACACCAGTTTTCAGTATCCTACTAAAAATATTTCCAAAGATATTCGCTGTGAAAATTAGTTTCAGTTTGTATGGGAGGTGCCCATACCTGATTTACCAAGACCTAGCGTTTTTACCCGTGTAATACATAGTTATCTCACATGCCCTCACACCAGTTTTCAGTACCCTACTACAAATATTTCCAGAGATATTCGCTGTGAAAGTCTCAGTTTGTATGGAAGGTGCCCATCCCTGCTTTACCAAGACGTAGCACTTTTACCCGTTTAATACATAATTATCTCACATGCCCTCACACCAGTTTTCAGTACCCTACTAAAAATATTTCCAGAGATTTTCGATGTGAAAATTTCAGTTTGTATGGGAGGTGCCCATCCCTGCTTTACCAAGACCTAGAGTTTTTACCCGTTTAATACATAGTTATCTCACATGCCCTCACATCAGTTTTCAGTACCCTACTGCAAATATTTCCAGAGATATTCGCTGTGAAAGTTTCAGTTTGTATGGGAGTTGCCCATCCCTGATTTACCAAGACCTAGCGTTTTTACCCGTTTAATACATAGTTATCTCACATGCCCTCACACCAATTTTCAGTACCCTACTACAAATATTTCCAGAGATATTCGATGTGAAAATTTCAGTTTGTATGGGAGGAGAGTGCCCATCCCTGCTTTACCAAGACCTAAATTGTTTATCCGTTGAGTATATATTTTTGTATTATTCCTTCACAAAAAATTTCATTATCCTAGTACAAATATTTCAAGAGATATTACGAAAAAAAGGAAAATTTTGTATGGGAGGTGCCCATCCCTGACTTTTAATCAGATTAAAAATATTCCTATAGCAATTACCGGGTGAAAATACCTAGGTGTGCAAAGTTTCGTGAGGATCCGTTCAGCGGTTTTCTCGCCAATTGAGTTTAAACACAATTTCCATTTCACATTTATAATATAGGATACCGTGGGAAAGAGTCCCATTATTTTTAAGTACTTAGAGTAAATATGTATCATAGTAAATAAGTAGTACATAAGAATCAATTTTGTATAAAAGAGGCAGATTTTGAACAATAAAAAAAAATAGGTAAAAAAACTTTTTAAGTTAAACGGTTTTATGTTATACATACATTGCAATGTTTAAGATAAATGTACTAAAAACCAAAAAATAATAAAATAGATACAGTCGTGGGAATTATAAACATTTGCATAGACTAGACTAAAATAAAACCGTGGGGCACGTCAATTGTCTACAATCGTTGATTAAAATGTTTGTTTTGTAATGTTACACTATAATTAGGCAGTTGTTCAACCGACAACGATGGACGTGTGATAAGTAGGGCTAGAATGTGGAAAAAAGCTAGCAAGCTCGATTATAAGCGAGTTTTAGGGTTTCATAGTGGTGAGCGAGTAGTACTTTTATCATATGTTTTGTCGATTAAAGACAAACTACGAGCAGTGAAACGATTCCTCGTGTGAATGTCCAACGATAAACTAGTTGCAACATCTCTTTTATTAACATGGAGTGTATAACTATTGGAATTTCCATGAGCAAGAAAATAGTAAGTATTTTCCTCACCGTCTGCGGGCCAACTGCCTAACGACGAATTAAACGATTCTTCTATCGCACATTAAGTCGATAATTTGTAGACAATTGACGTGCCCCCCGGTTTTATTTTAGTCTAGTCTATGCAAATGTTTATAATTCCCACGACTGTATCTATTTTATTATTTTTTGGTTTTTAGTACATTTATCTTAAACATTGCAATGTATGTATAACATAAAACCGTTTAACTTAAAAAGTTTTTTTACCTATTTTTATTTTCTAGTTTTTAGTTTTTATTTCGCATTCTGTTTAATTCATTTAGTGCTTCATTATTGCAAGGTTTCTTGCCCGTTAGTTTATTGCAGTCCAACGCCTCTATAGCGACCCACGCGCCACCTATCGGAAGTTTTTTTTAGGAAAATATTTCCTTTCAAGGTAGTAATACATGTTCCGAATTTCAGCCAAATCGGACCATAAATGCGATTTTTGTAAATATAGCGACCCACGCGCCATCTAGCGGAATTTTTTTTTTAAGAAAATATTTCTTTTCAAGGTAGTAATACATGTTCCGAATTTCAGCCAAATCGGACCATAAATGCGATTTTTGTAAATATAGCGACCCACGCGCCACCTAGCGGAATTTTTTTTTTAAGAAAATATTTCTTTTCAAGGTAGTAATACATGTTCCGAATTTCAGCCAAATCGGACCATAAATGCGATTTTTGTAAATATAGCGACCCACGCGCCACCTAGCGGAATTTTTTTTTTAAGAAAATATTTCTTTTCAAGGTAGTAATACATGTTCCGAATTTCAGCCAAATAGGACCATAAATGCGATTTTTGTAAATATAGCGACCCACGCGCCACCTATCGGAATTTTTTTTTCATAATATTGCATTGTCATCGGGATTATACATGCGTGCAAAATTTCAGATTAATCGGTTGACAGGAAGAGGGTGAAATTTGAATTACTAAATTTGACCCAAGAATAAAGAATAAATAATAAAACAAACGGGGTGAGCTAAATAAAACCGTTTAATGAATTCGTGATTTACACGTCAAGAAAATAAGTTCTTTGCGTTTTAATTATTATATGGCGATCTTTGCCAGATAAGTCGTGGCAATTCATTTTGCCTTCAATTTATCTACATAGCAAAGAAAACCATCGGGCGCGATTTATAAGTAACATTTAAAAAGGACGAAAGCGTAACGTTTGCCTGCTTTAGAAAATTCTACCTCTCGAAATCCCGCACAATGTTAAAAAATCCTGCATAGGATTTCGTTACCAACCCGAAAAGGACATTTCACGAATGGAACTCCACATCCGCATATGCTTTGTGAAAAGGAAATCTCCAAGGACATTGGCATAATTGGAGTGGAATAACACAATCAGTCACACAATGCACGCAAAATAGGCACGTTTCCATAAAGGACAGCAACAGCAGCGGACAACAAACTGTATATGCTTTATGTTTTGAATTGGTCATCAACATCGTATCCTTGTTGAGCACGCGGAAGCAAGTTAAGCAACAACAGCAACATTGGTGCGCTTAGAAGCGGCGGTCTGTCATCTCTCAGTTGAAAAGATTGGTCACAACCTTCAATTGCGGTATAAATTATCATTTGAAACAGCAACAACAAGAGGCAGTTACAGCAGCAGCGGCAACAGCAGAACACGCGGCGTCAACAGGGCAGAGCGAAGAAAGCAGCAGCAATAGAACTTAATATAATTTAATATCCACGTATATATATTTAACAAATCTTGTGGCAACCTAACGGCTGCCTACTAAGTGGCAAAAATTGAAAAATTTTTGCCTTTGGGATTCTGCTACTAACCAAATTCGATAAATAAGTTTTTTTTTTAGATTTTAATAATAATATTCTTTATTGCTAAAAATGAAAATATTTTGCTTTCTAATGCTAGAGACATTGCGATCTATACCACATATGTGTCACTCTCATATTGTAGTTTAATTGAAAATTTTCATGGTAAAAGCCAAATCATAGTATTGATATTATAATATTCATACCACATATGTGTCTGAGGCATAACTGTAATAAGTAAACGAAAAAAAGTGGAAATATCTTTTGTTCTTTTCAAGAATGTCTAGGTCAAGAAATCCGATAACTAATTTACCTAATGAGGTGGAGAAAGGAATTATGAAAGGGAATTGGAATTTTTGAGAAGATTTTGGCATCGCATAGGAATGACTAGGGAACCAACTATAGAAGACGTTATAAATCCTACGACAAGAGTAGAAGAAATACAACGAATGTTTGAAGTTTCCGGCAATGTGGTTAATTCCATTGAAGTTGTTGATCATACTGAGTCCTTGGATTCCATAAAATTCATTTTGCTTGCTATTGCAATTGTTAGTTGCATCAATTTATTTTTGAGAATATACTCAATCCACAACAAAATTTTGCAAAAGAGATACATTTCTCGCGCTGACGGCCTGGATAAAGTATAAACAGATTTTTTTGAGATATCATTATTTTTCAATGGCCAAATGGGAAATAATTCTTAATACACTTATAGAAGAAAAAACCACTGCAGAAAAAGCATATAGATGCATAAACAAAAACATAACAATAACAAGTAAGGAAGCCTAAGTTCGAGTGGAATCGAACATTAGATACTCAGCTGTATGCTTTCATTGTTTGTTTGCGTTTGATGGAAACACGGTGCACTTAATATAAAGCGAGTGCTGCATAAGATGGGCGTAGCCACGCCCATTTTCTAAATTTTTATCAGTCGTCCAACTAAGCATATGAATATTATTCTTTGTGCAAAATTTCATTCCTTTATGACTTCTAGTTATAAAGATGTCACGTTACAAATTCCCAAAGAGTGTTCCAGATATATCTTTCTTAAAAAGTAGGCGTGGTCATAAACCGATTTCAATAAATTTTTGCGTGGCTATTAACACATGTTATAAAAGTGTATAAACCAAGTTTCGTCATAATATCTCAATTATTTGTCGAGTTATAGGCTAAGAAATCTCGTATATCCCTTTGTGTAAAAAGAGGCGGTGCCACGCCCATTTTCCAAAATTTTTCTATTTGTTGTTTCCGGTCTATTGTAGAAATCATACCACAAAATTTCAATGAATTATCTTTACATTTGACAAAGATATCGCTTAAAATGTTTTTATTAGGTCACTTTATAGTTCCCATATATAAAAGTGGGCGTGGTCGTCAACCGATTTCGCTAAAATTTTCAACATGTATTACCACAAGTAATAAAAGTGTACACACCAAGTTTAGTCATTATATATAAATCATTTGTCGAGTTATGGGCTCAGAAATCTCGTATATTCCTGTTTATAAAAAGAGGCGGTGCCACGCCCATTTTCCAAAATTTTTGTGGTTTTCGTTTTATGTCCACAGTTGGACTCCTGCTATAAAATTTCAATGATATATCTTTATATTTGACAGAGATATCGCTTAAAATGTTTTTATTAGGTCACTTTATAAGACCCATATATAAAAGTGGGCGTGGCCCTCAACCGATTTCAGAAATTTTTCGTCCAAATATTTGACTAAGTAAGTATATCACGCGTACCAAATTTTGTCGATATATCTTCAATGGTTTCTGAGTTATGACATATAAAACTTTCAAGGTTTGACCCTTAATAAGTGGGCGTGGCACCGCCCATTTTCCAAAATGTCATCAAATTTCTTCCTAGGTGCCTGAGCTCAACACGTGGGTAAAATTTCATCGCTCCAGCTATATTAGTGACTGAGATACCAAATTTCCGATATTTTCTATATAGGAAAAGTGGGCGTGGTCATGGTCCGATTTCGCCCATTTTCAATACCAACCGTCCCAGTCTCGATACCAACTTGCATTTCAAATTTCATCAAAATATCTCTATTTTTGCGCGAGTTAGAGTGTTTACAGACGGACGGACAGACGGACGGACGGACGGACATGGCTCAATCGATTTCTCTTTTCACCCTGATCATTTTGATATATATAAGTCTGTATCTATCTCGGTTATTTCACTCTGTTACAATCCACCGTTATGTGATTAAAACTATAATACTCTGTGTACTAGTACAGCTGAGTATAAAAACGGAAATGGTAAGAAAACACCTCAAAACAATACTAGATTCATTAAATAATTTAGGTGAAATAATACGCAAAGTTAACAATCAACTCACTGCAGCTCACCAATTAGAGGCATACCAAATATTTTCCATTGTTAGAGACAAACTAGTATCTTCATTAGCAAGATACAATATTGATGCATTTGTACCAAACACATACGAAAGTACTATGTCACTCGACTTTAGCATTTTAGCACCAATTAGAGGCATACCAAATATTTTCCATTGTTAGAGACAAACTAGTATCTTCATTAGCAAGATACAATATTGATGCATTAGTACCAAACACATACGAAAGTACTATATCACTCGACTTTAGCATTTTATTACCAGAACCGGAAGAAAAAGACAAAATGCCACAAACAGTGGTAGAATTTATTAAAACGGCTTCATCAATTTTGCCTGAATTTGATGGCAAGCCGGAAAATCTACATAGCTTTTTGGACGCCCTAGACATCCTCGATCAGATCAAGGATACGCATGAAGCGTTAGCGATATCCATTATAAAAACTAAACTTAAAGGCACTGCACGAAATTACATCAGTACTGAAAACTCAATACAACAAGTTAAAACAAAGTTACAAACTTCAATTAAAGGCGAGTCAGTAGAAGTATTGACTGCAAAGCTTTTGAATATTCAACAGCGCAGTAAAACAGCTAATCAATACACTACTGAAATAGAGAAGCTAACAAAGTCATTGGAAGGAGCATATATATCTGATGGGCTTACCTCAGACTTGGCAAGCAAATATTCTACACAAGCAGCTGTAAACGCCATGTGTAAGAATTGCTCAAACGAAAAAGTAAAAATGATAATGCAAGCAGGAACGTTCACTCCCATGAACGAAGCTATCTCTAAATTCACAAATAGCTGCACTGAAGTAACTGGAAACCCAAACTCATTGCTTCACATCCGCCAACAAAACTATTACCGCGGTAGCTTCCGTAGAAGTTATCAAAGTAATAATAACAGAAGTAACCAAAGACGCGCGTTTCCCACGCGCCACACTTATAACAATAACAATAACATGCAAAGGCGAGACTTTAGAAACCAAACACGCCCAAATGCTCGCAATAACAATAACAATAACAATACAAATAGCACACGAAACGTACGTAGCTACAACCAACAGGAAAACCAGCAGACTCCACTTCAACAGTAGAGAGAAAAATTTTTGTGATATATTGTGGAACGATCCTCCGTCATCCCTTGTCAAGTTTGGTTTGGATCCAAACCAAACTTGACAAGGGATGACGGAGGATCGTTCCACAATACATCATATTCCTACCCTGTCGGAAAAACATTACATTACATATTGATTACTTCAGATCTTGCTGGTACTGATATATTATTTATTGTTGGCTCATTTGTCATTCGAATTGCTATATTTTCTGGGAAATCATATGGACGTAATATCAAAGTATCTTTTTCATTTTGATAGTCCAAAATGCAATTATATTTTTTAATGAAATCTAGTCCCAAAATTCCGTCACATGTGATTGGGAAATCATCTTCTACTATGTGAAATTTATGTCGAATCAAAAGATCGTCACCCTTCAAATCTGCTTTAACTGTTCCGAGGGTGCTTGTTATACCCTGACCAATACCTTTTAAATCTGTTTTTTGTGAATTATCAATTGAAACATCATTCTGAATTTGACCCTTTTTAATAATAGATATATCTGCTTCTGTGTCTACTAGGAGAGTAGAAAATGAGTTATTTAATGTTGACTTGGAGGATATGTAGCTGTTCAAATGTAAATTGAATACTAAAATTTTTCTCTCTACTGTTGAAGTGGAGTCTGCTGGTTTTCCTCTTGGTTGTAGCTACGTACGTTTCGTGTGCTATTTGTATTGTTATTGTTATTGTTATTGCGAGCATTTGAGCGTGTTTGGTTTCTAAAGTCTCGCCTTTGCATGTTATTGTTATTGTTATAAGTGTTGCGCGTGGAAAACGCGCGTCTTTGGTTACTTCTGTTATTATTACTTTGATAACTTCGACGGAAGCTACCGCGGTAATAGTTTTGTTGGCGGATGTGAAGCAATGATTTTGGGTTTCCCGTTACTTCAGTGCAGCTATTTGTGAATTTAGAGATAGCTTCGTTCATGGAAGTGAACGTTCCTGCCTGCATTATCATTTTTACTTTTTCGTTCGAGCAATTCTTACACATGGCTTTTACAGCTGCTTGTGTAGAATATTTGCTTGCCAAGTCTGAGGTAAGCCCATCAGATATGTATGCTCCTTCCAATGACTTTATTAGCTTCTCTATTTCAGTAGTGTATTGATTAGCTGTTTTACTGCGCTGTTGAATATTCAAAAGCTTTGCAGGCAATACTTCTACTGACTCGCCTTTAATTGAATTTCGTAACTTTGTTTTAACTTGTTGTATGGTATTTTCAGTACTGATGTAATTTCGTGCAGTGCCTTTAAGTTTAGTTTTTATAATGGATATCGCTAACGCTTCATGCGTGTCCTTGATCTGATCGAGAATTTCAAGTGCTTCCAAAAAACTATGTAGATTTTCCGGCTTACCATCAAATTCAGGCAAAATTGATGAAGCCGTTTTAATAAATTCTACCACTGTTTGTGGCATTTTGTCTTTTTCTTCCGGTTCTGGTAATAAAATGCTAAAGTCGAGTGATATAGTACTTTCGTATGTGTTTGGTACTAATGCATCAATATTGTATCTTGCTAATGAAGATACTAGTTTGTCTCTAACAATGGAAAATATTTGGTATGCCTCTAATTGGTGAGCTGCAGTGAGTTGATTGTTAACTTTGCGTATTATTTCACCTAAATTATTTAATGAATCTAGTATTGTTTTGAGGTGTTTTCTTACCGTTTCCGTTTTTATTGTTATGTTTTTGTTTATGCATTTATATGCTTTTTCTGCCGTTGTTTTTTCTTCTATAAGTGTTTTGTGTGCGGGCGCAACGCGAAGCGTATGGGAGCGTTATCGAACGGCGAAGAAGGAAGAGAGGCGCCTTTTTCGAAAGAAGAAAAGGGAGGCTGAAAGGCGCGAGTGTGAAGAGCTTGAGATGCTGGCGGGTAGGAACGATGCTCGAAAATTCTATCAAAAAATCAGGCGGATGACTGAAGGTTTCAAGACCGGGGCAAATTCCTGCCGGAATGATAACGGTGATCTGGTAACTGATGTCCAGAGCATACTTAAGTTGTGGAGGGATCACTTCTCCTCCTTGCTAGATAATGGCAACAGTGAAAGTGCGGAAGGAGAAGATGTACGACCTGAATCCCCAATAGCAGATGATGGTAGGCATGTCCCACCACCTGATTATGACGAAGTGCGAATAGCAGTATCTAGGCTTAAGAATAACAAGGCCCCGGGCGCTGACGGCTTGCCAGCCGAGCTATTCAATGGTGGCGAAGAGTTGATAAGGAGCATGCATCAACTCCTATGCAGAATATGGTCGGACGAGCGCATGCCCGACGATTGGAACTTAAGTGTGCTCTGCCCAATCCACAAAAAAGGAGACTCCACAGTACGCGCCAATTATCGTGGGATAAGCCTCCTGAATATCGCATATAAGGTCTTAGCAAGTGTATTGTGCGAAAGACTGAAGCCTATCGTCAACAATCTGATTGGACCTTATCAGTGTGGCTTCAGACCTGGTAAATCTACTATCGACCAGATCTTCACAATACGACAAATACTGGAAAAAACCCATGAAAAAGGATCCGACACACACCATCTCTTTGTCGATTTTAAAGCCGCTTTTGATAGCACGAATAGGAATTGCCTGTATGCCGCAATGTCTGAATTTGGTTTCCCTGCTAAACTTATACGGCTATGCCAAATGACGTTGACTAACACCACCAGCTCCGTCAGAATTGGGAAGGACCTCTCCGAGCCGTTCGAGACCAAACGAGGTTTCAGACAATGTGACTCTCTTTCGTGCGACTTCTTCAATTTGATGCTGGAAAAGATAATACGAGCTGCAGAACTTAACCATACAGGAAGCATCTTATATCACAAGAGTGTGCAACTGCTGGCGTACGCCGATGACATCGACATCATTGGCACTAACACGAGCGCCGTATGTTCTGCCTTCTCCAAGCTGGATAAAGAGGCTAAGAAAATGGGTTTGGCGGTCAACGAGGACAAGACGAAGTACCTCCTGTCATCACACAAAGAAACAGCACGCCTTGGCAGCCACGTCAATGTTGATAGCTACAAATTCCAAACTGTTAAGGACTTCGTCTATCTGGGAACCAGCATTAACACCAAGAATGATGTCAGCACGGAGATCCAACGAAGAATCACGCTTGCCAATAAATGCTACTTCGGACTAAGTAGGCAACTGAAAAGTAAAGTCCTCTCTCGACAAACAAAAATCACACTCTACAGGACGCTCATCGTTCCAGTCCTCATGTACGGCGCAGAAGCATGGACAATTTCAAAATCAGATGAGATGGCACTTGGAGTATTCGAGAGAAAAGTTCTTCGTAAGATTTATGGACCTTTGCGCGTTGGCGTGGGCGAGTATCGACGGAGATTTAACGATGAGCTGTACGAGCTTTACACAGACATCGACATTGTTCAGCGAATAAAGATCCAGCGGCTGCGTTGGGCAGGTCATGTCGTGAGAATGGACGAAGGCGCTCCGGCCAAGAAAGCATTTCTATCGAAACCCGCTGAACGCAAAAGAAAAGGGAGACCTCCACTGCGTTGGGAAAATCAGGTGGACAGCGATGCTGCCTCCCTAGGTGTTCCCAAGTGGCGCCATGCTGCACGAAACAGAAGCAATTGGCGCGCTCTGTTGGACTCGGCCAGAATCGTCTAGACGGTTAAGCGCCAATCAAGAAGAAGAAGAAGTGTTTTAAGAATTATTTCCCATTTGGCCATTGAAAAATAATGATATCCCAAAAAATCTGTTTATACTTTATCCAGGCCGTCAGCGCGAGAAACGTATCTCTTTTTCAAAATTTTGTTGTGGATTGAGTATATTCTCAAAAATAAATTGATGCAACTAACAATTGCAATAGCAAGTAAAATGAATTTTATGGAATCCAAGGACTCAGTATGATCAACTACTTCAATGGAATTAACCACATTGGCATTTGGTTTGTCAATCTTGGATGTTTTGCCACCCATATTGGCTTATTTGTATTAAAAAAAATGTCACTAAAATCTTGGAATGCCGGAAACTTCAAACATTCGTTGTATTTCTTCTACTCTTGTCGTAGGATATACAACGTCTTCTATAGTTGGTTCCCTAGTCATTCCTATGCGATACCAAAATCTTCTCAACCATTCTAATTCCCTGTCGTAATCTCTCAAATCTCTCACTTCCACTCCGCTAGATAAATCAGCAATTGAGGTCCTAGACCTAGACATTCCCAAAAAACAAAAGACACTTCCACTTTTTTTTTTTGATTTATTTAAACATTTTTCTTATATTCTTCAACTTATTTTTTAATTCTTTCTTTTCCTCAATACTGGTTGCGAGGTTAATTTTCTCGTGGGTGATGGCAAGAGCTTTTCGCTTGTTATACTTCTTGCCACCCCTCTTTCGCCTGAAGGCTATGGGCTTCGGAATTTTGGGTTCCTCCACCCTTCTGTTAATTTGTTGTCTTTGCCGATACTCCTCGATTGTTATCGGCAAAGGACCTGTGGTATAATTCACTACCCAATTTTAACAACATGCGTTATCGTTTAGCGAACTAAACGATATTTTTGTCACCTTGGATATTCGTTAGCTATTTCCTTAACAACATTTGCGATCGAACAAACAGCTGTTGCCGTCAACGTCAGTGATTTGACGACTTGTAGTTTTGTGTTGTTTATTTGTGAGAAAACTTGTGAGAAAGGATTAAAGCCAAATATTTTTCTTATATTTGATAAATAGATATCCGAAATTGGTTTTGAATATATATTCAAATAAAATAGACAATAAATTACTTGAATTAAGCAACTTTTTTTAAATTAATTACCTCACATATGTATTATTGTACAAATGTTCTTACAAGCATTTGCAGTGGTACACCAGCGTGAAGACATCTTAATAAATGCCTCAGTATTTGATTAAAACATACACGGAATTGATTTTGAATCAATATTCACATAAAATGGATAGTAAATTACTCGAATGAAACCACTTTTCTTAAATTAATTAACTCGCATATGTATTATTGTACAAATGTTTTCACAAGCATTTGCAGTGGTACACCACCGTGAGGACATCTTAATAAATGCCTCAGTATTTGATTAAAACATACCCGGAATTGATTTTGAATCAATATTCATATAAAATAGATAGTAAATAACTCGAATTAAACCACTTTTTTTAAATTAATTAACTCTCGTATGTATTATTGTACAAATGTTTTCGCAAGCATTTGCATTGGTACACACGCGTGGGGACATCTTAAAAATGCCTCAATATTTGACTAATACATATATATAATAATACTAGTTATATTTACTTACATATTTATTTATATTTATTAAGAAAATTTATATTAAGAAAGTTTACTTTTGCACTTTTGCACATTCCTTTTTGTGCTTTTCGTAAATATCAACGTTTCAAACAGCTGAGGTGAGCAGAGTTTCCGCTTTTTGTCATTTTGAATAAATACTAAAAGTCAGCTGCTTTATATCGTGAAAAATAAGTTAGCGAATCCTACTGTTGTCACTGCAAACGTCATTGTTGTTAAGCTAATAACTCGATTTGCGTTGTCGTCTAATGTTTCTGAATCCAGCTACTGGTCTATTGTTTTCAGGTGGTTGTTGATTGCTTTCTATAAAGAATCTCGACCACCTTGCAAATATTTCGTCAACCTCTTGTTGGTTGACCATGGAATTTGTTAGAAATGAAGAGAAAGAAAAAAAAATTGTAGGCGAAAATCTTTTAATTATCGCCACTGAGTAGGCAGCCGTTAGATTGCCACAAGATGTGTTAGTAAATATACGTGTATATTAAATTATATTAACACTAAGCTCTATTGCTGCTGCTGCTGGTCAGAAAATGAAGATTATGCTGCTTTCTTTGCTCAGTCCTTTTGACGCCGCATGTTCTGCTGTTGCTGCTGCTGCTACTATGACTGCCCGGCTGTTGTTACTATTTCGCTTTCAAGCGTTGCTGTTGCTGTTGCTGAATTTGCTTCCGCGTGCTCAATCAAGGATACGATATTGATGACCAATTCAAAACACAAAGTGAGTCCATTCGTGATTGAGGGAAACGTCCTTCAAACATTATATTAGTTCCTTGCCTGCAGGATTTTTTTAATCGATAACAACTCGTTAAACCCGATGGCTTTCTTGCCACTCAGATAAATTGAAAGCAAACGGATTTGCCACGACTTATCTGGCAAAGATCGCCATATAAAAGTAAAAAGACGTTTACGGTTCGGTGTCGGTATATGAATTGAATTTATTGTACAAAATTTGTTTCTTTTATACAAAATTTATTCTTATGTACTACTTATTTACTACGATACATACTTACTCTAAATGTGTAACAATAATGGGACTCTTTCCCACGGTATATTGTACATATGTACATGTACCTACGTACATGTACATATGTATACTCCTATGAGCGCTTAGGCTTAGAATAACATTGGAAGCGTGAGAATGGCAGCGTCAGCAATTTTTGTATACTTACAATTTGTGTGGGGCTGACTAAGTAGTCAGCGCCAGCGCGTGACAATAAAATGTATGGAAATTTATTATGTATGTATGTTTGCGCTTGTGTATTTACATTTGACGCTCTACATCACCCTTCCAAAAAAAAAAGCTCGCTTCATTTGTGGATTCAATGAAGCGAGTATTTCGTTTCAATAAAAATTAAAATTGAACTTACATATTTATTTTGATGTAAAAGTGGGAATATCTCATGCTATTGCTTTAAGTCTATTTTTATGTACTATAATTTTCTTTTCTGTATTAATATTATTTTTACCTATACTTTCTACCTTATAGGGAGTTAAACTATAATTATTGTTCCTATCAATATTTACTACTCTATAGGGACCTTTATATCTACTATCTAACTTATGTCCTGCTTCGTCTCTAACTAACACTAAGTCTCCTATATTTATTTCCTTAAGCTGTATGTTTTATCGTAATTAGTTTTTTGTTTTTCCTTAGCCTGTTTTATTAACCTATTAGCTCTTTCTAGTGCTATTTGTAACCTAAATTTAACTTCCTTATCATATGCCTCATAATTGTATAATGGGCTAATTGTATTTTCTTGTAGAAATTCGAATGTCGGTGCCGGTTTTCCAAATATTAGCTCAAAAGGGCAGTAACCATGAACTGTAGAAGGTGTTGTGTTATAACAATAGGTAAAGTACTTGAGATACTCATCCCAATCGTCTTTGTCAATGGATATGTATGAACGTACATATTCATTGAATGTTCTATGGCTGCGTTCAACAGTGCCTAACGTTTGATGATGGTAAGGTGTAGAAGTTTTGTGTTTTATTTTTAATAATTTACACAGTTCTTCAAAAACGTTATTTTTATATTCCGTTCCCATATCGGTTAGTATGGTCTTCATACATCCATAAATGAGAATGAACCCGAATGACCCTCGAATGTTCCTGAGCGATATGGGTATCATATGAAAGGTGTTGAGCAGAGAATTTACATAGAATAGTACTCATTGTGATTCCTAGGTCCAGTCTCCAGATATGGGTCAAAACGTGGACCCGAACGACCCTCGAATGTTTCTCAGCGATATTGGTATCAAATGAAAGGTGTTGAGCACACAATTTACGTAGAATAGTACTCATTGTGATTCCTAGGTCGAGTCTCCAGATATGGGTCAAAATGTGGACCCGAATGACCCTCGAATGTTCCTGAGCGATATTGGTATCAAATGAAAGGTGTTGAGCAGAGAATTTACATAGAATAGTACTCATTGTGATTTCTAGGTCGAGTCTCCAGATATGGGTCAAAACGTGGACCCGAACGACCCTCGAATGTTTCTCAGCGATATTGGTATCAAATGAAAGGTGCTGAGCACACAATTTACGTAGAATAGTACTCATTGTGATTCCTAGGTCGAGTCTCCAGATATGGGTCAAAATGTGGACCCGAATGACCCTCGAATGTTCCTGAGCGATATTGGTATCAAATGAAAGGTGTTGAGCAGAGAATTTACATAGAATAGTACTCATTGTGATTCCTAGGTCCAGTCTCCAGATATGGGTCAAAACGTGGACCCGAACGACCCTCGAATGTTTCTCAGCGATATTGGTATCAAATGAAAGGTGTTGAGCACACAATTTACGTAGAATAGTACTCATTGTGATTCCTAGGTCGAGTCTCCACTTCGCTGCGGCGAGTGAATTCAAATTTCGTGTTCTGAAAAACATTCATTCTACAGCTCGTTTTTAATTCACCCAAAAAATGAACTGACATTTGACAGTTGCCACTGACAGAGTAAAAATGATAAATTTTCTATAAAAATCCTCTTGCCATTTTGGGATGCTTATCCATAAACTGGAGAAGAATGGACTCCTGGCGCATATTTTTATGTTTACCGCTAAAAAATATAAACAATTACTTTATTTATTTCTTCTTATGTTTAAATTAACTAATTTCGTTAATTATAATTGCAATTCAGTTTACTTACATGCCTTCTTGCACCAAATTCACCAATTAAAATAGAAGTGATTGCTAACCGACTCTTTAATGTGAATTCGTTTTTCAGAACAATCATATTCACTCGGAGTTCATTTTAGAAAAATATGTGAAAATAAAAGTATGGAAGTGGGACACAGAACAGGGTTTGTCGGATGCACAGTCAATTTGATTGATATTCACTCGGAAGTGAATCGCAGAACCTGCCTGAATGTTGTTATATAATAACAAGTAAGGAAGCCTAAGTTCGAGTGGAATCGAACATTAGATACTCAGCTGTATGCTTTCATTGTTTGTTTGCGTTTGTTCGATATAGGGTGTATTTTATATGAAACGAGTGCTGCATATACAGGGCGCAGCCACGCCCATTTTCAAAATTTGTATCAATCATCCAAATAAGCATATAAATATTATTGTTAGTGCAAAATTGCATCCCTCTATGACTTTTAGTTACAAAGACTTCACGTTACAAATTCCAAAAGGGTGTTCCAGAAATATCTTTGTTAAAAAGTAGGCGTGGTCATAAACCGATTTCAATACATTTTTGCGTGTCTATTAACACAAGTTATAAAAGTGAATAAACCAAGTTTCGTCATAATATCTCAGTTATTTGTCGAGTAATAGGCTCGTAGATTTCTTTGCATAAAAAGAGGCGGTGCCACGCCCATTTTATAAACTTTTTTTATTTTTTGTTTCCGGTCTATTGTAGAACTCATATCACAAAATTTCAATGAATTATCTTTATATTTCACAGAGATATCGCTAAAAATGATTTCATTAGGTCACTTTATAATACCCATATATAAAAGTGGGCGTGGTCGTCAACAGATTTTGGTAATTTTTCGTCCACACATTTGGCTAAGTAAATATATTACGCGTACCAAATTTCATCGATATATCTTTAACGGTTTCTGAGTTATGACATATAAAACTTTCAATGTTTGACCCTTAATAAGTGGGCGTGGCACCGCCCATTTTCAAAAATTTTTGTATTTTTTGTTTTATGTCCGTAGTTGGACTCCTGCCACAAAATTTCAGTGATAGATCTTTATATTTGACAGAGATATCGCTTAAAATGTTTTTATTAGGCCCCTTTATAGTTCCCATATATAAAAGTGGGCGTGGCCGTCAACCGATTTTGATAATTTTTCGTCAAAACATTTGCCTAAGTAAGCATATTACGCATACCAAATTTCATCGATATATCTTCAACGGTTTCTGAGTTATGACATATAAAACTTTCAATGTTTGACCCTTAATAAGTGGGCGTGGCACCGCCCATTTTCCAGAACTTCATCAAATTTCTTCATAAGGGCCTGAGCTCAATACGTGGGTAAAATTTTATCACTCTAGCTATATTAGTGGCTGAGATACCAAATATCCGATTTTTTCTATATAGGAAAAGTGGGCGTGGTCATGGTCCGATTTCGCCCATTTTCAATACCAACCGTCCCAGTCTCGATACCAACTTGCATTTCAAATTTCATCAAAATATCTCAATTTTTACGCGAGTTATCGTGCGTACGGACGGACGGACGGACGGACGGACGGACGGACGGACGGACGGACGGACGGACGGACGGACGGACATGGCTCAATCGATTTCTCTTTTCACCCTGATCATTTTGATATATATAAGTCCATATCTATCTCGATTATTTCATTATGTTACAATCCACCGTTATGAAATCAAAATTATAATACTCTGTGTACTAGTACAGCTGAGTATAAACATTGAGTATATGTATAAGATGAAATATGTATGTACTTAAATACACATGATCTCAAAAAATTACTTTGAAACTAAAAAATTACATTAAAATTAAATATATTTACATTTATACAGACTTTTTTCAATAAAACGATAGGTATATAAATATTTGTGTACATTGTATATTAGAGTGGATCGAAAAACGCGTTTTTTCTGCAACACAATTCTAATAGCGCGGAAAACTTGCGCATAGGCGTCATTATAAATAAAAAAATAAAAAAATTTTTTTTTTCAAAATTTGAAATCGCGCAGAAGACCTAAAGTTTCAAAAAAACTCAAAATTCCGGTAAATTTGAAAAAAATTTAAAAATTACAAAAAAAAATAAATTTTTTGTTCTAATAATGAAAAAGTGTTTTTAGGAGTGTCCTTAATGCATAGAAAATATAATTGGACCCATTCTTGTTTTACTGAATTCGCGCAAAAGGCCTAAAGTTGGGGGTTGTATCGTAAAAAAACGATATTTCATTATTTTCTACGATTTTTAAACATATGGTAAACCCCATGAAAGTTTAATTTTTAATTTTTAATAGTGTAACAGTCGTTTAAAATAGCTTTCTCAATCTAGAAATAATACTTTTATTCCTTAACTGTATTCGCGTAAAAGGACTAAATTATAGTATAAATTAAGTTAAATAGTCCCGTAAAAACACCGTCTTCCATATTTGATGAGTGTTTATTTAACACATTAAGGTTTGTAATAAGACTCTAACAAGTAACTTACAAAAAAAATGTATTTGCCAAACATATCATATTGCAGCTGTCAGTTCATTTCAACATTTAATCTATGCTGAAATGATCCAGGACTCACGGCGAGGACGTGGCTGCAAGGCGAGTCCCACCTCCACCCTACCCAACCAACCAACCAACCAGGGTGAATTTTATTTACAGTAACTAAGTATCTACTTTGCACAATGCCTATACACACTATTTTTCCGTTGTTTTGTTTTAACTCTGCACGGTGAGCTGGAACGAAAAAAAGTTGACCTGGAGAGGCAAAAAAATTGAGGTATGAGGTCTTGTTCCTTACGTCCTCAGGAACCCGAATCTGGTAATTAGAAAATCGCGACAGCTACTTTTTGGCGTTTATCGCGGAAAAAACGCTTTTCTCCCTCTAGCGTAGTCACCTTTAATTAATCTTTCGAAAGAACCTTGCAAAAAACCAAAATTATTTAAATATGTATATAATTTTATTAAATTCAATCCGGCGGCACCGTGTGGACTCACCAAATGATTAGTGTGACTCGCCAAACACAGAAGTGTGTTTCGTAGTTTGAAATGACGTCTGTAAAATTTTCACGTGTTACAAGACAGTCCATTACGTGCCCTATAATTGGCGTACCCAAAGAACTAAGTGGAATATCGCTGCCTACATACGAGGATATGCTGCTCTGTTGCTTACATGAGAAGTATAAACGTTCTTTGTTATTTGGCTCTAAGAATAAGAAAGAGTTAGGATTTGCGGCTGTGGCCGAGTCCGTAGGGGCTCAAATATTTGAGATTTATAACAAGGCCACAATCCCAACAATAACATATACTCGTGTAGTCCAAATGATCCAATCATACTACAACTCTTATATTGCGTTAAAAAAATCTTTCAATCGAGATTGTGAAAAATATTTTTATAAGAAAAGAGTAGAAGTTTTCGTACAGAATGCGAAAACCAAACTTTTCGATATTGCTGCCTGTATAGTCACAAATAATTAAGAAATGTTATAACTCCAAGGTTCGATTGTCGATTGTCTTTCTTTATTGAATTTGCTTTCTTTTATACTAAATTCTTACACTAATACTTACAATTAATTTACGGACTAAAATGTATATCTACGTATAGACATATTACCAATACATACAAACTAAAATGTATAATTCTAAAATATATGCTGAGTCAACATGTGGTTGCAATAAATATAAAATATGTTAGTCGCATTGACAAACTGACGTTGTGAATCAGTTGGACATTGCGACTGTCTTTGGCGGTGTCTTTGACCGTCCGCATAAGTGTAACAAGATCCTCACTATGTGCGGCGTGTGCAGTCTTTGTATAAACTCCCGCTGAGTTCAATGTAACTAATTTGGGTAGAATGTTGTTTGTGTACATTCATGTTTGTTTATACATTATTTGTGTGCACATGACAATTAAAGAAAAAGGGCAATGTGTTTATGTAATGCTACACCTTCCCTCTTAAAAAAAAATAGATATATATATTTGTAGTCAACTGTATATATCTATTTGACTGATTCAATGAACCGCTTGATATTTGTTTGGGTTGACAAAATTTTAATTGTTTTAGGATCTTGTTACCATTGTTTTGTTACATGTTTTTCTTTTGTTTTTTGTTCGGGTGTATATATTTGTCTGACATTTGATTTTGTTTTCTTTTGGCTGGTGCCGTATATAAGATTGAGTAAATTGGAATGCTTATTATTTTTTTTTGTATTAATAAATTATAATGGATAAAGTGCTATGCTTATTTTTAAAGGTTTTAAATTGGTTTAAGCCTATTTTTATGAATTACGATTTCCTTTTTGTTTTTATTGCTATCTCCTATGCTATGTGGAATTAAAGTATAGTTGTTGTTCTTATCAATAGTTTTAACTTTATAGTGTCCTGTATATCTATTCTCTAACTTATGGGAGGCCTCTTCTCTAGCTAATACTAAATCTCCTATTTTAATTTCTTTACTATAGCTATTTCTATCATAATTTGTTTTTTGTTTTTCTTTAGCCTCTTGGACTAATTTCCTAGCTCTTTGCTGTGATATTTGAAGTCTATATTTTACTTCTTTGTCATAAGCTTCGTGATTGTATAATGGGCTAATTTTGTTATCTTTCAAAAATTCGTAATTTGGTGGATTTTTCCCAAATATAAGTTCAAAAGGGCAATATTTATGTGTCGTTGATGGGGTTGTATTGTAACAATACGCGAAATATTTGAGATATTCATCCCAATCGTCTTTGTCGCTGGATATGTATGAACGTATGTATTCATTGAATGTCCGGTGACTGCGTTCCACCGTACCCAAAGTTTGATGATGATAAGGTGTTGAAGTTTTATGTTCAATTTTTAATAGTTTGCACAGTTCTTGGAATAGGTTATTTTTGTATTCTGTGCCCATGTCTGTTAAAATTGTTTTCATTTGACCATAAATCAAGATGAAATGCTCGAATATGGCTTTAGCAACAGTTGTTGCATGTTTGCTTTGAACTGGGATCGCTACTAAATATTTGGTTAGGTCACATATAATGGTAACTGCATATTCGTTTCCATTTATCGATTTAGGTAATGGGCCGATTGTATCGATTTGCACAATATCGAATGCTTTCGGGGGTGTCTCTGTTATCGTCATTGGTTCTTTGATGTGTTTATTAATTTTATTTTTCTTGCAGTGGATGCAGTTCTTTATGTATTTTCGTATGTCGTTTTTCATATTCAGCCAGTTATATTTCTGCTTGATTTTATCTGTCATGCGATTTATTCCTGGGTGGCCACCACTAATAGGATCGTCATGATATTTTTGCAGAATTTCTTTAATTTTCCCGGGATTGGTCACATGTATAACCTCTGGGGTTAGAGCGATTGTTAACTTTTTGAGAACTTTATTACCCATTTCTATAAATTTGCCTACTGCAGTATAATTCTTTTTAAACAATTTGTCCCCTAAGGACAACTGTACTTGTACAAGTCCTAAATTGCCGGCTTCTCTTTCGAGCCTGGTAAAGAATTGTCCTAAGTCAATCTTATCCTCAACAATTAGGTTGCTTGTATCAAAATTGCTACAAATTTTCTTTCCTTTTTTGAAATATAATTTCGGAGGATTGAAAACGAGCTCGACATGTCTTTTTACTTCAAATTTATTTAGCGCTTCGTAAATTTTGGGGTTCTCTTTGTGACTTTCTTTAATTTCAGTATTATTACTGCTGGTATGTTTCGCTGCTGATCTTGTTGTTGTTTTTAATATTTTGTTTGCTTCCACTGACATATCCTTTAAATTTGTTATAGTTATGCGGGATAATGCATCCGCGATATGATTTTCTTTACCAGCTATATACTCCACCTCAAAGTCGTACTCCTCTAAATCTAATCTTACTCGTGTTAGCTTAGATGAAGGACTTTTCATTGAAAATAGGTATGTTAATGGGCGATGGTCGGTTTTTACTAAGAATTTTCTACCATATACGTATGGTCTGAAGAAGGTTATGGCCCAATGGATTGCAGCCAATTCTTTTTCTATTGTTGCTTTATTTGCTTCACCTTTTGTGAATGACCTGGACGCGTAGGCAATTGGTAACTGTTTGCCATCATGTTCTTGGCTAAGGACTGCTCCACAAGCATACCCACTAGCATCTGTCGTTATGCAAAATTCTTTACTGAAGTCCGGGTATTGCAAAAGTGTTGGGCTAATTAATGCTTCCTTTAAATAGACAAAGGCTTTTTGACATTCGTCTGTCCATTCAAACGTAACATTCTTTCTGCAAAGCCTGGTTAACTTTCTTGAATGTTCTGCGAAATTCGGTACAAATCTTCTATAATAATTACAGAATGCTACGAATCTCTTAACTTCGTCTGCTGTTTTTGGTGTTGGGTAATTTTGAACTGTTTCAAATTTGCTTGGGTCGGGTAATATTCCCTTGTTTGTACATTTGTGTCCTAAATAAGTTACTTCTTGACTGAAAAATAAACATTTGTCTGGATGTAGTTTTAGGTTATATTTTCTGCAAGTGGAGAATACATCTCTTAAATTTTTTAACATATGATTTTCTGAACAACCTAATACAACTAAATCATCCATGTAGAGAAATGCTTGAGATGGTTTGAGGCCTGCGAACGCTAGTGTCATCATTCTTTGGAATGAATTTGGTGCTACTTTTAATCCATATGGTAATCTTTTGAATCTATATGTGCCATTCTCGGCTGTGAATGAGGTTATATCCCTGGAATCTGGGTGCAATTCGATTTGGTGAAAACCTGACATAAGGTCTAGGCATGAAAAATATTTTGCTCTTCCAAGTTGATCTAGAATATCATCAATTCTTGGGAGTGGGAATTTATCTGCTGCTAATTTTTTATTTACTTGTCTGTAGTCTACTACTAATCTCCATCTTTTTTCTGTTTTTCCTGGGAGTGATTTTTTAGGAACTAATAAAATTGGACTATTATATTCTGAAATTGAAGGTTCTATTATATCATCTTTGATTAATTTATTTACTTGATTTGTAATTTCTCCTTTTTGTGTCTGAGGTAATCTATAATTTTTAATATAAACAGGGTTGTCATCCTTCATATATAATTTTTGTTTATAAAAATTGTTAGAAGTAATTGGTTCTGTTTCCAGTGCAAATATATCTATGAATTCTGTGCAAATTGATGTTAATTGATTTTTAACAAAATTTGGAAAATTTTTCGTTAATCTGTTTAATTTTTCTGTGTCTGTGCCATTTTTACTGTGTGTGGTTGCTTTAACTAGTGTATAATCATCTAAATTTTCAGTTTTAATTTTATAATTTTGAATAGTTGTGTTATTATGTGTCGTGTTGATAATTCTAACGAAAGTTTGGTCGTTAGTTGTAATGGTATTTGCAATAAAAATGCCTTCAGATAGCTGTTGGTGTGGTATGAAAATGTTTTTATTATTTGTATTTATGTTAATTTGTCTAATAACTTCAGATCTAGCTGGAATTGTGATTGTATTGACAGACAGATAATTTGTTAGATTCATTGTTATTGTTTGAGGGAAATCATATGGTCTTAAGATTAGTTTATCCTCTGTTTTTCCATAATCTAGAATACAATTGTATTTCTTTATGAAATCTAGGCCTATTATTCCATCACATGGGATTGGGAAGTTGTCGTCTACGACGTGAAATTTATGATAAATTAGAAGGTCATCGCCTTTTAGATCTACTTTGATTGTGCCTAATGTGCTAGTTATTCCTTGACCAATGCCTTTTAAATCTGTGATTTGTTCAGTATTTATTTTTTCTTTATTATTTATTTGTTGTTTTTTAATTATGGAGATATCAGCTCCAGTATCGATTAAAAAATTTGAATATGAATTGTTTAATGAAGTCCTTGTAGATATATAGCTGTTTAAATTTAGATTGAGTACGCATATTTTTCTTTTTGTTAATTTTGAAGTGGAGTTTCTTGGTTTTCCGCTTCGGTGCAGCTGCGCACGTTACGGGTTTGTGTGTATGGTCTGCTAGTGTTTCGGGATTGTGATCCTCTTTGATTGCCATTATTATTATTGTTATTAGACCTTGAATTATTGTTGAATCTGGGTTGTGGTCTAAATCTCCTGCCTTGGTAATTCCCATAGTTGTTACTTCGGTAACCTCCACGGAAATTACTCCGGTACTGACTTTGTTGTCGTACATTTAAAATTGTATTTGAGCTGCCCGTGATTTCGGTACAACTGTTAGTGAATTTCGAGATTGCGTCGTTCATCGTTGTGAACGTTCCTGCTTGCATGATCATTTTGACCTTGTCATTAGAGCAGTTTTTACACATGGCTTTAACTGCTGCCTGTGTTGAATATCTCGTGGCTAAGTCTGGGTTTAATCCATCCGAGATATATGCTCCTTCTAATGACCTTGTGATTTTTTCTATTTCTGCGGTATATTGATTGGCAGTTTTGCTACGTTGTTGAATGTTCAGGAGTTTAGCGGTTAAAACTTCTACTGATTCACCCTTTATAGCAGTTTTTAGTTTATTTTTAAACGGTTTTATTTAGCTCACCCCGTTTGTTTTATTCTTTATTCTTGGGTCAAATTTAGTAATTCAAATTTCACCCTCTTCCTGTCAACCGATTAATCTGAAATTTTGCACGCATGTATAACCCCGATGACAATGCAATATTATGAAAAAAAAATTCCGCTAGGTGGCGCGTGGGTCGCTATATTTACAAAAATCGCATTTATGGTCCGATTTGGCTGAAATTCGGAACATGTATTACTACCTTGAAAAGAAATATTTTCTTAAAAAAAAAATTCCGCTAGGTGGCGCGTGGGTCGCTATATTTACAAAAATCGCATTTATGGTCCGATTTGGCTGAAATTCGGAACATGTATTACTACCTTGAAAAGAAATATTTTCTTAAAAAAAAAATTCCGCTAGGTGGCGCGTGGGTCGCTATATTTACAAAAATCGCATTTATGGTCCGATTTGGCTGAAATTCGGAACATGTATTACTACCTTGAAAAGAAATATTTTCTTAAAAAAAAAATTCCGCTAGGTGGCGCGTGGGTCGCTATATTTACAAAAATCGCATTTATGGTCCGATTTGGCTGAAATTCGGAACATGTATTACTACCTTGAAAAGAAATATTTTCTTAAAAAAAAATTCCGCTAGGTGGAGCTGAGATCGGGGTCTGTAATTTAGGTATCTGATTAATCCAGCCTGAATCCACCACCCAAGTCAAGATTTTGTATCGTGTTGAGGACTGTGTGGCGTTAGGGTGGCTAAAAATGATACGTCGTTAGCGGTACACCACCCAAGTTAAGGTAAAAGGTTAAAACGCGCCGAGAACTGTATGGCATTAGGGTGGATAAAAATGATATGTCGTTAGCGTTTTCCCCTCAAGACTCAGGCGCATCTTGTTGTACATAGCCTTGCCCCTTTATTGGACCTCTGGGGGGGTCGACCGTTTAAATGTCCATTACTCGTGGGAACAAAATGGTAAAAAAAAATATAAAAAATACAAACACAAATAAAACAGAAACTGCAACACAACTTAAACGAAGGCTTCAAAAAGCGAAAGAAAAGTATAAAGCAAAACGAGCTAAAGAAAGTGAAGGTGATAGAAATAGTCGATTACAGAAACGACGGGAACAATTAGCGTCAAAAACACCTGAGCAATATGAGGCCAGGTTAAAAAAGCAACGTCAGCGATATACACAAATGACGGCGTCAGAAACGCCTGAAGAATATGAAGCCAGGTTAACAAAGCAACGTGAGCGATACACAAAGATGGTAGCGTCAGAAACGCCTGAAGAATATAAAGCCAGGTTAACAAAACAACGGGAGCAATATACACAGATGGTAGCGTCAGAAACGCCTGAAAAATATAAAGCCAGGTTAACAAAACAACGGGAGAAATATACACAGATGGTAGCGTCAGAAACGCCTGAAGAATATGAAGTTAGATTAATACAAAGCCGTGAAAGACAAAGACAGCAGTTGGGTTCAGAAACGCCTGAACATCGCGATACGAGGTTAAATAAACAACGAGAGCGTACCCAGCAATGCAGAGCTAATAATCTGCAGGCATTCGAGAATGCTATTAACACAATTTGTATACATGTTTGTGATATTTGTACCAAACGTTGTTATCCTAATCAAGTTCGTACTGTTCGATACAACGCTGCTGCATTAACATACTTACCTGTGGAGTTAACTTCGAAAATATCATTGTTATTATGTTCCCGCTGTCAAACACATGTTACTAGTAATAAAACTACAGCACCACCAAAAGCTTACTGGAATAATCTGGATCCAGGTTCTATACCAGACGTTATTCAAACATTGACACAGGCGGAACAACGTTTGCTGTGCAGAATTATTCCCTTTGTTAAAATCGTGAAATTTAGTGGCCTCTATGGGCAGTACGGTTTTCGCGGACAGGCAGTTTTATTTGCCCAAGATATCTTTGAAGTCAGTGAAAGACTGCCTAGTATGCTACCAAGATCTGCAAGCCAGGTAGGCATTATTGTAGTAACCGAACGATTAGAAAATTTGAACATCACCAGGGAATTCACAATATGTCGCGAAAAAGTCTATAGTGCTTTAAGATGGTTAATCAGAAATAACCCGCTTTACAAAGATGTACGTATTGACGACAATGCCCAAATTAGTGATCAGGAGTTAGTACGACTTAGTGTGCCCGAATTGTCTGAAGATGAAGCGTCCGAAAGGAATGAAAATGAAATTCGAAATGCATTCATTCCAATTAATCATGTTGCAAGAATTATTCGAGCTTCATGGCATCAAGGTGACTACAACGTCTTTACTTCGCGATATGCTGGTGTACAATGTAGTGCTATGTCGTTGGCAAACATTGTCCGAGCTGCAATCCTAAGCCCTAATCAATGGGACGTCAATATTCTGAATGCTAATATGTTAACGGGTGACTCCTTATATTGCTGGATTCGTACCCAGCTTGATCCTACTGAACTGGATGAAACAGGATATTTAGAGATACGAAACTTTCATATCGTCAGACAAAGTTTACAAATGTATGAATGCCGATTTTCTATAGAATATGATGAAGACACTCTTTTATTCGGGAGTCTCCAAGATTCTGTAAATACCAATAATATCGGCATTACATTACATACAGCTTTAAATAGATTATTTGATAGTCATTCTTCAGGAATATTGACAGCGTCAAATAAATCTGTTAGCGTATTTCGCGGTGAAGACAAATACTATTTTGCTGACTCCCATTCTTGTGGCCCAAAAGGAAAACCAACATCAGAAAATGGCAAAGCCTGTGTTATAGAATGCGACAACTTACAAGAACTGTGCCGCATCTGTAAAAGATGCCTCGGATCCCGTAATATCGCGTACACCCTTACACGCGTAGACGTACATTTGAGGGAAAATATTATCACTCGTCAGGGTGTTCAAGTACAGCAACAAGAAGATGCCATCACTCATCAGGATATACAAGTACAACAACCGCTTTCGAATCTGAGATCTGAAACTATACCTATACAAACATCTGTAATGTTGCCTATTGATAGCGTCCAACCTGATGTTGAAGATGAGCTAGAGGTATCTGAAAATGTAAACGAAATCAGAAGAAAGACGAATAATAATATTGTGAATGAAGCTTATGAGTTAAAAGCAGAAGAGTTCGCGTGGTATCAGCTTTTCCCGTATGGTAAAAATGGTTTGAAAGAACAACGACCCGTAAATATAAGTCCTTTGGATTACTATCAATTTCGTTTATTAGGTTCTGATGTTAGATTTCAGCGCAACGATTACCTATTCTATGCTCTATCAATGTTTGAGTACTATCGAGTTAAATCAACCATTGCAGCTTGTGCTAGAAAAGTTGAAGGTGAAAACGGCAATCGAGTGGAAGACCTGCACTTATATTTAAAAAATCTAAGAGGTTCCGCTGCTTATTGGCGTAGTGCTCTTAGTGATCTTATAGCACAAATCAGATGTTTAGGACCTCCCACTTATTTTGTTACATTGAGCTGCAATGATCTTCACTGGAAGGATATGAAAAGAGGTCTCCTTGTTAGTGATGGTAAACAGCACATTGACCCAGATGACATAGATATTCAGGAAACTCAGAGACTCATCGAGATGTATCCAGTTGTTGTGAGTAGACATTTTATGGTACGTGTTAATGCGCTAATGCAGTTTCTTAAAACTGATACTGAAATATTTGGCGGTAAAGTTAAAGATCATTGGTGGCGAATCGAGTTTCAGAACAGAGGAAGTCCTCATTTGCATATGGTTGTTTGGATCGAAGATCACCCGTCTGTTGCGACACCTGAAGGAATAGCTCGCATTGATTCAGTCTGTAGTACTGCCATTCCTCCAGAAACTTCAGAACTATATGAATTAGTTAATAAAAATAGGTAAAAAAACTTTTTAAGTTAAACGGTTTTATGTTATACATACATTGCAATGTTTAAGATAAATGTACTAAAAACCAAAAAATAATAAAATAGATACAGTCGTGGGAATTATAAACATTTGCATAGACTAGACTAAAATAAAACCGGGGGGCACGTCAATTGTCTACAAATTATCGACTTAATGTGCGATAGAAGAATCGTTTAATTCGTCGTTAGGCAGTTGGCCCGCAGACGGTGAGGAAATTACTTACTATTTTCTTGCTCATGGAAATTCCAATAGTTATACACTCCATGTTAATAAAAGAGATGTTTCAACTAGTTTATCGTTGGACATTCACACGAGGAATCGTTTCACTGCTCGTAGTTTGTCTTTAATCGATAAAACATATGATAAAAGTACTACTCGCTCACCACTATGAAACCCTAAAACTCGCTTATAATCGAGCTTGCTAGCTTTTTTCCACATTCTAGCCCTACTTATCACACATCCATCGTTGTCGGTTGAACAACTGCCTAATTATAGTGTAACATTACAAAACAAACATTTTAATCAACGATTGTAGACAATTGACGTGCCCCACGGTTTTATTTTAGTCTAGTCTATGCAAATGTTTATAATTCCCACGACTGTATCTATTTTATTATTTTTTGGTTTTTAGTACATTTATCTTAAACATTGCAATGTATGTATAACATAAAACCGTTTAACTTAAAAAGTTTTTTTACCTATTTTTATTTTACCTATTTTTATTTGGTTTTTAGTACATTTATCTTAAACATTGCAATGTATGTATAACATAAAACCGTTTAACTTAAAAAGTTTTTTTACCTATTTTTTTAATTTGTTCGATTGTTGTCTCGTTACTAATGAAATTCCTTGCTGTACCTTTCAGCTTTGTTTTTATCATTGTAATTGCCAAGGCCTCATGTGCCTCCTTGATTTGCTCGAGAATATCGAGTGCATCTAGGAAACTATGTAGATTTTCTGGCTTACCATCAAACTCTGGTAGTACTGACGAAGCAGTTTTGATAAATTCAACTACCGTTTGTGGCATTGTGACGTTTATTTCTGGGGTATTAAATGGACTATTAAATGGTTTAATTTCTTCCACTGATGTGGCTTGGCTGAACGAGGGTGAGGGTGTTCGGTTAGGGACGCGTACAGATAGAAGTGATGAAAAATCTATTTGAATTTCCTCCTCTACTGTTGTTGGTATTGTATTTTCAATATTATGTCTGGCTAAAGAAGATACTAATTTATCTCGTACTGTAGCAAAATTTAAATAAGCTTCTTTTCTATGCTCTTCAGTAAGAAATTTATTTTTCTCGTTTATAATATGTCTTATGTTGTTTAGAGCTTCCAAAATTGTGTTGAAATGCTTTATTAAAGTTTCATTTGTGATTGGTATGCTTTTATTTATGCATTTATAGGACTTATGAGCTTTTTCTTTTTCTGCAGATAATAAGTCATATATTTCTTGCCATGTAGTCATCTCAACTTATATACGTTGTTGCACATTGTTTAATTGTCTCAATTTATTTTTAATGTAATTTTTGATTAAGATTGCAATTGTGACAATTAACAATGTCATGACACATCCAAAAATTGTAAGCCATTTGTTTGAAATTTCTTCTTCTTGTTCTACAATTGGATTTTCAAATTTTACTATTCTATTATCAGAAGTTTTTTCTTCTGCGCTTTCTTTACCTACCTCATATCCTGCTATGGCTACTAATATACCGTTCAATGCGGTCTTCCACCATGCCATGTTTAGAAAAATAATATGAAATTTTAGATTTTAAATTTATTTATTTGTTCATTTATTCATTTATTTTTTCTTTAATTCTCTAATTTTATATCTTAATTTTATTTTATCTTCCTTATTGGTACTTAAATTTAATAACCTATAAGCTTCGGCTATTTCCTTATTTTTTCTTACTCTTTTACCTGCCCTTTTTCTTTTTGTTATTATTGCTGAGGAAGGTATTTTTGGGATATCTTCTTTTTTTGCTTTATTTCTTCTCCTATACTCTTCTATGGTTATTGGTTTTGGGCCTTCTTTTTTATTTTTGAGGTGGTCCTCAGCGAATTTTATGAATTCTCTTATTGTGCTAATGCATCTATTGAAAATTTTATTAAACTCCTCTTGGGTTGTAATGTCCTGTGACATTTTAAAAGAAATATTTTAGATTTTAATTTATTTATATTTTATTCATTCATTTCACCTAACGTCTATTTGGGAATGTTAAATCAATCATTCTCATTGTTTCCTCTTCTAATGTAGTGGGGTATAACAAGTCTGTTATTGTGGGTGCTCTGCTCATTCCTATAAAGTCCAAAATTGCCTTAACCAGTTAAGCTGATGCCTATTACTGCCTATTGTACGAGCTCTTGACCTACGAGTATTGTTCGTGTTTTCTAGTTGGTCTATTATCCTATTTAAGGCTTCGTAATGGAAGTCGTCTGGCAAAGCACTATCCATAAGGGAAATGTAGTTAAAAAAAAACTGGCATTCAAATTTACTCAATTTATGTTGTTTTATTTAAAATGAGACCCTAATGTCGGTAGGAAATATACGTATGTAAAAAATAATGTCCCTAAGCAAAGTTAATTGCTGATTGTTGTAGCGGCCGTTAGGCTGCTAAATTCATTCTAAACTTAATCTAAAAATTATACTTATTTATTTTATATTTTTTTTTTTTTTTTTTTTTGTTTTTGTGTTTTTTTTTTTTTTTTTTTTTTTCGATTTTCGAAGATCTAGTGTCTCGACTAATAATTGCCTCCTTGCTAGTTTACCACCAGGATATATGAATTTACCACCAGGATATATGAATTTACCACCAGGATATATGAATTTACCACCAGGATATATGAATTTACCACCAGGATATATGAATTTACCACCAGGATATATGAATTTACCACCAGGATATATGAATTTAGAGCAGTTGCCTGGGGCTGGTTAGTCCTTATGAACTATTCCGCTGGTAAGCAAATTTTTGTTCATAAGGATTAACTTCGAACTGGCGGATCGCCATATAGTCACAAATAATTAAGAAATGTTATAACTCCAAGGTTCGATTGTCGATTGTCTTTCTTTATTGAATTTGCTTTCTTTTATACTAAATTCTTACACTAATACTTACAATTAATTTACGGACTAAAATGTATATCTACGTATAGACATATTACCAATACATACAAACTAAAATGTATAATTCTAAAATATATGCTGAGTCAACATGTGGTTGCAATAAATATAAAATATGTTAGTCGCATTGACAAACTGACGTTGTGAATCAGTTGGACATTGCGACTGTCTTTGGCGGTGTCTTTGACCGTCCGCATAAGTGTAACAAGATCCTCACTATGTGCGGCGTGTGCAGTCTTTGTATAAACTCCCGCTGAGTTCAATGTAACTAATTTGGGTAGAATGTTGTTTGTGTACATTCATGTTTGTTTATACATTATTTGTGTGCACATGACAATTAAAGAAAAAGGGCAATGTGTTTATGTAATGCTACACCTGTAAATGTAATATAACTTTCTCTTGCACATGTGAGACTGCCTGTAAGGGTAGTACAGCCTGTACTTTAACTGTAGCTTGTCAATGTGAAAAAGTGAAAAGGATTCCAGAAATAGAGTTGAAATTTATACACGATCAAAGAACAGCCAGGAAAATGATTATTGGTAGTTTAGATGCCCAGGAAACTAATAAATTACAAAAGAGAAAAGAAAGAAGAGAACAGTTGTTGTCTCAAGAATCGATTGTTACGTTTGATTCTAGTATTCCCAGCACAAGCAAAGGTGTAATGAGTGGTTGCAGTAATGAAAATAGAAAACAGAAAACTTTGTCAGACGATGACTGTGATGTAGATTTTTTGTTACCTTCTTCTCCTGCGCAAATGCGTTCGAAGCTGACAACAACAGCCTTGCTGAGTGACAGGTTCGGGGTGTCGGGCAGAGCTACCGCTGCAATAGCTACCGGCGTTTTACACGATTTGGGACTGATATCTGACGAAAATATAGCAAAAGTCATAGACAGAAACAAAATAAGAAGAGAAAAAGTGAAGACTCGGAAAGCAATAACTGAAGAAGACCTCCAGATGAAAGAAGTCAAAGGAATTTATTTCGACGGAAGAAAAGATAATACAATAACTCAAGAAAAGAGTGGAGCTAAAATGTACCGCAGAACTATAAAAGAAGAACATATTAGCGTGATAAGTGAGCCAGGTGGTAAATATATTGGCCATGTCACACCAAAGAAAGGTACCGCAAATGAAATTGCTGACAGTATTTACGAACACTTGGAAAAGAAGGAATTTGATATGAGTGTAGTGGAGGCCATTGGATGTGATGGAACAGTCACAAACACTGGACGGAAAAGTGGTGTTGTACATAATATTGAAGTTAAGTGTCGCCGTCCTTTGCAATGGTTTATCTGCTTGCTACATTTTAACGAGTTACCTTATAGGCATTTGTTTGATCACTTGGATGGAACGTCAAGAGGACCTGCATTATTTAGCTGTCCAATTGGAAAACAACTCCCTGGATGTGAGAAACTCCCTGTAATAGATTTTGAGCCAATACAGTCAGAAGAAGTCATTGATGTCACTAAAAACGATCTGAGTAAAGATCAGAAGTATCTCCTAGACATTGTAAAATCGGTTAACACAGGAATCTGTAATCCAGAATTGGCTGCTAGCGATCCTGGACGCATCAGCCACTCTCGTTGGCTAACATGTGCTAACCGGGTTTTAAGATTGTATGTATCTCAAACTAATCCAACAATTGAGTTAAAGACTCTTGCAAATTACATAGTGAAGTCATATGCACCTGTTTGGTTTGATATAAAAAAAAACTACACTGTGAAAGATGGACCGAAGCATATATTGAAAGTAGTTAAAACAACCAGGAATCTACCGGACAATATTAAGCAAATCATTGTTCCAGTAATTCAAAGGAACGCATTCTTTTGCCACCCTGAAAATATGATGTTGGCTATGATAATGGATGAGAGACCACACATTAGAGAACTTGGCTACAGGAGGATCCTTAAATCCAGAAATGAGCCACCAGCTGAAGGTTATATAAGATACTTCAAAATACCTTCAATAAATTTTAGTGCAAACGACTATACCGAACTAATTGATTGGTCAAACTGCAAGTTAACCCCGCCGCCACTACTGTCCAAGATGCCAACTGAAGACATTGCTTCTTTATTAAAAGACAAAGCGCTACCAGAATTTGACTACCTCGCATTCCCATGCCACACCCAGTCAGTTGAGAGGTGTGTAAAACTGGTTACAGAAGCAGCAGAAAAAGTGTGCGGGCATGAAAATCGGGATGGTTATATTAGAGCTACTTTAAATTCAAGACAGCTGATGCCCACATTTAATTCAAAGTCAGAATTCAAAGGGGCTTCTATGTAAATAACCTTTTCCCTACAACGAGCATGTATATATGCATTGTGCAAAGTAGATACTTAGTTACTGTAAATAAAATTCATCCTGGTTGGTTGGGTAGGGTGGAGGTGGGACTCGCCTTGCAGCCACGTCCTCGCCGTGAGTCCTGGATCATTTCAGCATAGATTAAATGTTGAAATGAACTGACAGCTGCAATATGATATGTTTGGCAAATACATTTTTTTTGTAAGTTACTTGTTAGAGTCTTATTACAAACCTTAATGTGTTAAATAAACACTCATCAAATATGGAAGACGGTGTTTTTACGGGACTATTTAACTTAATTTATACTATAATTTAGTCCTTTTGCGCGAATACAGTTAAGGAATAAAAGGTCTGAAAGTATTATTTTTAGATTGAGAAAGCTATTTTAAACGACTGTTACACTATTAAAAATTAAAAATGAAACTTTCATGGGGTTTAGCATATGTTTAAAAATCGTAGAAAATAATGAAATATCGTTTTTTTACGATACAACCCCCAACTTTAGGCCTTTTGCGTGAATTCAGTAAAACAAGAATGGGTCCAATTATATTTTCTATGCATTAAGGACACTCCTAAAAACACTTTTTCATTATTAGAACAAAAAATTTATTTTTTTTTGTAATTTTTAAATTTTTTTTCAAATTTACCGGAATTTTGAATTTTTTTGAAACTTTAGGTCTTCTGCGCGATTTCAAATTTTGAAAAAAAAATTTTTTTTTTTTTTTTATTTATAATGACGCCTATGCGCAAGTTTTCCGCGCTATTAGAATTGTGTTGCAGAAAAAACGCGTTTTTCGATCCACTCTATTGTATATATGTCTATAAAAAGATGAAAATTTGGAAGAAAAAATCGCGCGATTTTTGATTCCAAATTTTCGCCTGCGCCGCTTTTTTTTAATAGATCGTTAGGTATATAAATATGTACATATGTCTATAAAAAATAAAAATTTGGAAGCAAAAATCGCGATTTTGCTTCGCACTAGTACCTACTCGAGTGATTTGGTATTGTGGCTCCCTTTTATTTGGGATTATGTCACTCCCACATAGGTGACATAATCCCAAGTAAAAAAATTGGGATTATGTCACACCATGGTGAGTGACATAATCCCAAATTTTAAAATTGGGGTTATGCCACTTGGGATTAAATAACGGCACCGGCACATTTGCCAACGAAGCAAAAACGAAGTAAATCAAAAATGGTACAAAACTAAAAACTTTATTTATTAATTATAAAGAAATTAAATAATTTATAGAAAAAACAAGTAAGAGCGCCGCTGTCTTCGGCCGTACCGAAGACTTAATACCTTTCATGAGTGGGGAAATGAAAAGCTACCTATGTATGTTGTACATAGCCTGATTTGGTATAATTTATAATGTCAATTTTATGGGTTATTTGTGGAACGATCTATTAGAAAAAATGGTGTCTGGGCTATTTAAATGGGGAAGTTATACACAAAAATGTGTATATCTGAACAATCGGTTGTATGGCAGCTATATGTTATAGTGGTCCGACCTTGACGATTTTCGGTAACCCTATTTGGAAAGATATGGGTACAAGTACTTTAAAGTTTCATGTCATTATCTGTTAAAATGGAGAAGTTATATCCCAAAATGTACATATCTGAACAATCGGTTGTATGGGAGATATATGTTATAGTGCTTCGATCTGGAAAATTTTCGCTTACCTTGTTGGGGCCAACATGGGTACAAACACTTCAAAATTTTACGCTTTTAGCTGTTAAAATGGAGGAGTTATACATCAAAATGTGTATATCTGAAAAATCGGTTGTATGGGAGATATATGTTATAGTGATCCGATCTTAACAATTTTCGGTAACCTTGTTTAGGCCAACATGTATACAAATACTTGAAAATTTCATGTCCTTAGCTGTTTAAATGGGGAAGTTATACACCAAAATGTGTATATCTGAACAATCGGTTGTATGGCAGCTATATGTTATAGCGGTCCGATCTTGATAATTTTCGGTAACCTTCTTTGGGTCAATATGGATACAAACACCCCAAAGTTTCGTGTCCTTAGCTGTAAGAAGGGAGAAGTTATACCCCAAAATGTGTATATCTGAACAATCGGTTGTATGGGAGCTATATGTTATAGTGGTCCGATTCGGCCAATTCCGACAAACGATCGATTGAGTATCAAAACCCACCCGTGTTCCAAATTTCAATCAAATATCTCAAAAACTGAGGGACTAGTTTGCGTTCACACAGACGGACGGACGGACGGACGGACAGACGGACATGGCTTAAACGACTCAGCTCATGATTCTGATCATATCTAGTACTTTCAAGATTTGATTTTCGGCACAAAGTTATAATACCATTTCATTCTCATGAAAGGTATAATTATATGCCTATGCACTGCTCCTGACCCATACGAACACATCCATATCAATTTTATGTGGATATGAGTATGTTAAATGTGCTAAACAGCCTGGCAATTGTTTGTATGGGAAAAATGTTAGCCTATTAATATATAGATAATGGGCACATTTGCCAACGAAGCAAAAACGAAGTAAATCAAAAATGGTACAAAACTAAAAACTTTATTTATTAATTGTAAAGAAATTAAATAATTTATAGAAAAAATTATATGCCTATGCACTGCTCCTGACTCATACGAACACATCCATATCAATTTTATGTGGATATGAGTATGTTAAATGTGCTAAACAGCCTGGCAATTGTTTGTATGGGAAAAATGTTAGCCTATTAATATATAGATAGTGGGCACATTTGCCAACGAAGCAAAAACGAAGTAAATCAAAAATGGTACAAAACTAAAAACTTTATTTATTAATTATAAAGAAATTAAATAATTTATAGAAAAAATTATATGCCTATGCACTGCTCCTGGCCCATACGAACACATCCATATCAATTTTATGTGGATACTAGCAAATACCCGTCCCACTTCGCTGCGACAAATCACACTATGCCACTCCCTTCCCTATCGGTCTCCCCACCAGTCAGCATTTCCCGTTCCCCCTATCTCTTCCTCCTCTTATACTACTCTCTCTCTCTCCCCCCGTCTCACGTTCCTTATCAACAACTTTCCATGGCCATCCGGTGCATCATGATTACTAATATATTTTGGAGAACCGACTGGAAAATTGGAATGGAATGAACTCTCTATTGAAGCTCTGATTGATACCTTTAATTTGATACCAACAATGCCCAAAAATATTTCGGGGACTATTTACGTCCATGTTTCGGCCTCAATCCCGGGAACCGATTTAGATATCCGTATAGTGTAAAATATATATGGCTACCCTGATCAGCACCTTTAATTTGATACCAATATTGCGAAAACAATTTGGGGCCATCCGGGTCCACGTTTTGGTCTCTATCTAGAGAACCGACTGGAAAATTGGAATGGAATGAACTCCCTATTGAAGCTCTGATTGATACCTTTAATTTGATACCAATATTGCGAAAAAATATTTGGGGCCATCCGGGTCCACGTTTTGGTCTCTATTTGGAGCACCAACTGGAAAATTGGAATGGAATGAACTCTCTATTGAAGCTCTGATTGATACCTTTAATTTTATACCAATAAAGCTCTGATTGATACCTTTAAGTTGATACCAACAATGCCCAAAAATATTTCGGGGTCCATTTAGGCCCATGTTTCGGCCTCAATCCCGAGAACCGATTGAGATATCCGTATAGTGTAAAATATATATGGATACCCTGATCAGCATCTTTAATTTGATAGCAATTTATAGAAAAAATTATATGCCTATGCACTGCTCCTGACTCATACGAACACATCCATATCAATTTTATGTGGATATGAGTATGTTAAATGTGAAAAACAGCCTGGCAATTGTTTGTATGGGAAAAATGTTAGCCTATTAATATATAGATAGTGGGCACATTTGCCAACGAAGCCAAGACGAAGTAAATCAAAAATGGTACAAAACTAAAAACTTTATTTATTAATTATAAAGAAATTAAATAATTTATAGAAAAAATTATATGCCTATGCACTGCTCCTGACCCATACGAACACATCCATATCAATTTTATGTGGATATGAGTATGTTAAATGTGCTATACAGCCTGGCAATTGTTTGTATGGGAAAAATGTTAGCCTATTAATATATAGATAGTGGGCACATTTGCCAACGAAGCAAAAACGAAGTAAATCAAAAATGGTACAAAACTAAAAACTTTATTTATTAATTATAAAGAAATTAAATAATTTATAGAAAAAATTATATGCCTATGCACTGCTCCTGACTCATACGAACACATCCATATCAATTTTATGTGGATATGAGTATGTTAAATGTGCTAAACAGCCTGGCAATTATTTGTATGGGAAAAATGTTAGCCTATTAATATATAGATAGTGGGCACATTTGCCAACGAAGCAAAAACGAAGTAAATCAAAAATGGTACAAAACTAAAAACTTTATTTATTAATTATAAAGAAATTAAATAATTTATAGAAAAAATTATATGCCTATGCACTGCTCCTGACTCATACGAACACATCCATATCAATTTTATGTGGATATGAGTATGTTAAATGTGCTAAACAGCCTGGCAATTGTTTGTATGGGAAAAATGTTAGCCTATTAATATATAGATAGTGGGCACATTTGCCAACGAAGCAAAAACGAAGTAAATCAAAAATGGTACAAAACTAAAAAATTTATTTATTAATTAATTATAAAGAAATTAAATAATTTATAGAAAAAATTATATGCCTATGCACTGCTCCTGACTCATACGAACACATCCATATCAATTTTATATGGATATGAGTATGTTAAATGTGCTAAACAGCCTGTCATTTGTTTGTATGGGAAAAATTTTAGCCTATTAATATATAGATAGTGGGCACATTTGCCAACGAAGCAAAAACGAAGTAAATCAAAAATGGTACAAAACTAAAAATTTTATTTATTAATTATAAAGAAATTAAATAATTTATAGAAAAAATTATATGCCTATGCACTGCTCCTGACTCATACGAACACATCTATATCAATTTTATGTGGATATGAGTATGCTAAATGTGCTATACAGCCTGGCAATTGTTTGTATGGGAAAAATGTTAGCCTATTAATATATAGATAGTGGGCACATTTGCCAACGAAGCAAAAACGAAGTAAATCAAAAATGGTACAAAACTAAAAACTTTATTTATTAATTATAAAGAAATTAAATAATTTATAGAAAAAATTATATGCCTATGCACTGCTCTTGACTCATACGAGCACATCCATATCAATTTTATGTGGATATGAGTATGTTAAATGTGCTAAACAGCCTGGCAATTGTTTGTATGGGAAAAATGTTAGCCTATTAATATATAGATAGTAGGCACATTTACCAACGAAGCAAAAACGAAGTAAATCAAAAATGATACAAAACTAAAAACTTTATTTATTAATTATAAAGAAATTAAATAATTTATAGAAAAAATTATATGCCTTTGCACTGCTCCTGACCCATACGAACACATCCATATCAATTTTATGTGGATATGAGTATGTTAAATGTGCTAAACAGCCTGGCAGTTGTTTGTATGGGAAAAATGTAAGCCTATTAATATATAGATAGTGGGCACATTTACCAACGAAGCAAAAACGAAGTAAATCGAAAACGGTACAAAACTAAAAACTTTATTTATTAATTATAAAGAAATTAAATAATTTATAGAAAAAAGTATATGCCTATGCACTGCTCCTGACTCATACGAACACATCCATATCAATTTTATGTGGATATGAGTATGTTAAATGTGCTAAACAGCCTGGCAATTGTTTCTATGAGAAAAATTTTAGCCTATTAATATATAGATAGTGGGCACATTTGCCAACGAAGCAAAAACGAAGTAAATCAAAAATGGTACAAAACTAAAAACTTTATTTATTAATTATAAAGAAATTAAATAATTTATAGAAAAAATTATATGCATATGCACTGCTCCTGACTCATACGAACAGAGCCATATCAATTTTATGTGGATATGAGTATGTTAAATGTGCTAAACAGCCTGGCAATTGTTTGTTTGGGAAAAATGTTAGCCTATTAATATATAGATAGTAGGCACATTTACCAACGGAGCAAAAACGAAGTAAATCAAAAATGGTACAAAACTAAAAACTTTATTTATTAATTATAAAGAAATTAAATAATTTATAGAAAAAATTATATGCCTATGCACTGCTCCTGACCCATACGAACACATCCATATCAATTTTATGTGGATATGAGTTGTTAAATGTGCTAAACAGCCTGGCAATTGTTTGTATGGGAAAAATGTTAGCCTATTAATATATAGATAGTGGGCACATTTGCCAACGAAGCAAAAACGAAGTAAATCAAAAATGGTACAAAACTAAAAACTTTATTTATTAATTATAAAGAAATTAAATAATTTGTAGAAAAAATTATATGCCTATGCACTGCTCCTGACTCATACGAACACATCCATATCAATTTTATGTGGATATGAGTATGTTAAATGTGCTAAACAGCCTGGCAATTGTTTGTATGGGAAAAATGTTAGCCTATTAATATATAGACTAGTATCGCCGGTGGTCGAAATTCGACCATGCAATTTATTTTTTCAACTTTGTATTGGTACAAAAATTATTCCTTTTCGCGGAGATAAGCAACACTTTCCAAATTCCAGTTGTACCGCAACACTGATTTGCCCTTTTTATCACGGTCCGACGCGAAATCATGGTCAAAATCAAGGCAGATCTAGGAAGGTAGGCCCGGTGGTGAGCGCTTTTAAATTAAAGCGACTCTTCAACTGTGTTTACGATATTTGTAAACACGTTTACGATATCTATTTATCTTAACTAAAAATTTTATTTATTAATTATAAAGAAATTAAATAATTTATAGAAAAAATTATATGCCTATGCACTGCTCCTGACCCATACGAACACATCCATATCAATTTTATGTGGATATGAGTATGTTAAATGTGCTAAACAGCCTGGCAATTGTTTGTATGGGAAAAATGTTAGCCTATTAATATATAGATAGTGGGCACATTTGCCAACGAAGCAAAAACGAAGTAAATCAAAAATGGTACAAAACTAAAAACTTTATTTATTAATTATAAAGAAATTAAATAATTTATAGAAAAAATTATATGCCTATGCACTGCTCCTGACTCATACGAACACATCCATATCAATTTTATGTGGATATGAGTATGCTAAATGTGCTAAACAGCCTGGCAATTATTCCATATCAATTTTATGTGGATATGAGTTGTTAAATGTGCTAAACAGCCTGGCAATTATTTGTATGGGAAAAATGTTAGCCTATTAATATATAGATAGTGGGCACATTTGCCAACGAAGCAAAAACGAAGTAAATCAAAAATGGTACAAAACTAAAAACTTTATTTATTAATTATAAAGAAATTAAATAATTTATAGAAAAAATTATATGCCTATGCACTGCTCCTGACTCATACGATGTGGATATGAGTATGTTAAATGTGCAAAACAGCCTGGCAATTGTTTGTATGGGAAAAATGTTAGCCTATTAATATATAGATAGTGCGCACATTTGTCAACGAAGCAAAAACGAAGTAAATCAAAAATGGTACAAAACTAAAAACTTTATTTATTAATTATAAAGAAATTAAATAATTTATAGAAAAAATTATATGCCTATGCACTGCTCCTGACTCATACGAACACATCCATATCAATTTTATGTGGATATGAGTATGTTAAATGTGCTAAACAGCCTGGCAATTGTTTGTATGGGAAAAATGTTAGCCTATTAATATATAGACTAGTATCGCCGGTGGTCGAAATTCGACCATGCAATTTATTTTTTCAACTTTGTATTGGTACAAAAATTATTCCTTTTCGCGGAGATAAGCAACACTTTCCAAATTCCAGTTGTACCGCAACACTGATTTGCCCTTTTGATCACGGTCCGACGCGAAATCATGGTCAAAATCAAGGCAGATCTAGGAAGGTAGGCCCGGTGGTGAGCGCTTTTAAATTAAAGCGACTCTTCAACTGTGTTTACGATATTTGTAAACACGTTTACGATATCTATTTATCTTAACTAAAAATTTTATTTATTAATTATAAAGAAATTAAATAATTTATAGAAAAAAATATATGCCTATGCACTGCTCCTGACTCATACGAACACATCCATATAAATTTTATGTGGATATGAGTATGTTAAATGTGCTATACAGCCTGGCAATTGTTTGTATGGGAAAAATGTTAGCCTATTAATATATAGATAGTGGGCTCATTTGCCTACGAAGCAAAAACGAAGTAAATCAAAAATGGTAGAAAACTAAAAACTTTAATTATTAATTATAAAGAAATTAAATAATTTATAGAAAAAATTATATGCCTATGCACTGCTCCTGACCCATACGAACACATCCATATCAATTTTATGTGGATATGAGTATGTTAAATGTGCTAAACAGCCTGGCAATTGTTTGTATGGGAAAAATGTTAGCCTATTAATATATAGATAGTGGGCACATTTGCCAACGAAGCAAAAACGAAGTAAATCAAAAATGGTACAAAACTAAAAACTTTATTTATTAATTATAAAGAAATTAAATAATTTATAGAAAAAATTATATGCCTATGCACTGCTCCTGACTCATACGAACACATCTATATCAATTTTATGTGGATATGAGTATGTAAATGTGCTATACTGCCTGGCAATTGTTTGTATGGGAAAACGTTAGCTTATTAATATATAGATAGTGGGCACATTTGCCAACGAAGCAAAAACGAAGTAAATCAAAAATGGTACAAAACTAAAAATTTTATTTATTAATTATAAAGAAATTAAATAATTTATAGAAAAAATTATATGCCTATGCACTGCTCCTGACTCATACGAACACATCTATATCAATTTTATGTGGATATGAGTATGCTAAATGTGCTATACAGCCTGGCAATTGTTTGTATGGGAAAAATGTTAGCCTATTAATATATAGATAGTGGGCACATTTGCCAACGAAGCAAAAACGAAGTAACTCAAAAATGGTACAAAACTAAAAACTTTATTTATTAATTATAAAGAAATTAAATAATTTATAGAAAAAATTATATGCCTATGCACTGCTCCTGACCCATACGAACACATCCATGTCAATTTTATGTGGATATGAGTATGTTAAATGTGCTAAACAGCCTGGCAATTGTTTGTATGGGAAAATGTTAGCCTATTAATATATAGATAGTAGGCACATTTACCAACGAAGCAAAAACGAAGTAAATCAAAAATGGTACAAAACTAAAAACTTTATTTATTAATTATAAAGAAATTAAATAATTTATAGAAAAAATTATATGCCTATGCACTGCTCCTGACCCATACAAACACATCCATATCAATTTTATGTGGATATGAGTATGTTAAATGTTCTAAACAGCCTGGCAATTGTTTGTATGGGAAAAATGTTAGCCTATTAATATATAGATAGTGGGCACATTAACCAACGAAGCAAAAACGAAGTAAATCAAAAATGGTACAAAACTAAAAATTTTATTTATTAATTATAAAGAAATTAAATAATTTATAGAAAAAATTATATGCCTATGCACTGCTCCTGACTCATACGAACACATCCATATCAATTTTATGTGGATATGAGTTGTTATATGTGCTAAACAGCCTGGCAATTGTTTGTATGGGAAAAATGTTAGCCTATTAATATATAGATAGTGGGCACATTTGCCAACGAAGCAAAAACGAAGTAAATCAAAAATGGTACAAAACTAAAAACTTTATTTATTAATTATAAAGAAATTAAATAATTTATAGAAAAAATTATATGCCTATGCACTGCTCCTGACTCATACGAACACATCCATATCAATTTTATGTGGATATGAGTATGCTAAATGTTCTAAACAGCCTGGCAGTTGTTTGTATGGGAAAAATGTTAGCCTATTAATATATAGACTAGTATCGCCGGTGGTCGAAATTCGACCATGCAGTTTATTTTTTCAACTTTGTATTGGTACAAAAATTATTCCTTTTCGCGGAGATAAGCAACACTTTCCAAATTCCAGTTGTACCGCAACACTGATTTGCCCTTTTGATCACGGTCCGACGCGAAATCATGGTCAAAATCAAGGCAGATCTAGGAAGGTAGGCCCGGTGGTGAGCGCTTTTAAATTAAAGCGACTCTTCAACTGTGTTTACGATATTTGTAAACACGTTTACGATATCTATTTATCTTAACTAAAAATTTTATTTATTAATTATAAAGAAATTAAATAATTTATAGAAAAAAATATATGCCTATGCACTGCTCCTGACTCATACGAACACATCCATATAAATTTTATGTGGATATGAGTATGTTAAATGTGCTATACAGCCTGGCAATTGTTTGTATGGGAAAAATGTTAGCCTATTAATATATAGATAGTGGGCTCATTTGCCTACGAAGCAAAAACGAAGTAAATCAAAAATGGTAGAAAACTAAAAACTTTAATTATTAATTATAAAGAAATTAAATAATTTATAGAAAAAATTATATGCCTATGCACTGCTCCTGACCCATACGAACACATCCATATCAATTTTATGTGGATATGAGTATGTTAAATGTGCTAAACAGCCTGGCAATTGTTTGTATGGGAAAAATGTTAGCCTATTAATATATAGATAGTGGGCACATTTGCCAACGAAGCAAAAACGAAGTAAATCAAAAATGGTACAAAACTAAAAACTTTATTTATTAATTATAAAGAAATTAAATAATTTATAGAAAAAATTATATGCCTATGCACTGCTCCTGACTCATACGAACACATCTATATCAATTTTATGTGGATATGAGTATGTAAATGTGCTATACTGCCTGGCAATTGTTTGTATGGGAAAACGTTAGCTTATTAATATATAGATAGTGGGCACATTTGCCAACGAAGCAAAAACGAAGTAAATCAAAAATGGTACAAAACTAAAAATTTTATTTATTAATTATAAAGAAATTAAATAATTTATAGAAAAAATTATATGCCTATGCACTGCTCCTGACTCATACGAACACATCTATATCAATTTTATGTGGATATGAGTATGCTAAATGTGCTATACAGCCTGGCAATTGTTTGTATGGGAAAAATGTTAGCCTATTAATATATAGATAGTGGGCACATTTGCCAACGAAGCAAAAACGAAGTAACTCAAAAATGGTACAAAACTAAAAACTTTATTTATTAATTATAAAGAAATTAAATAATTTATAGAAAAAATTATATGCCTATGCACTGCTCCTGACCCATACGAACACATCCATGTCAATTTTATGTGGATATGAGTATGTTAAATGTGCTAAACAGCCTGGCAATTGTTTGTATGGGAAAATGTTAGCCTATTAATATATAGATAGTAGGCACATTTACCAACGAAGCAAAAACGAAGTAAATCAAAAATGGTACAAAACTAAAAACTTTATTTATTAATTATAAAGAAATTAAATAATTTATAGAAAAAATTATATGCCTATGCACTGCTCCTGACCCATACAAACACATCCATATCAATTTTATGTGGATATGAGTATGTTAAATGTTCTAAACAGCCTGGCAATTGTTTGTATGGGAAAAATGTTAGCCTATTAATATATAGATAGTGGGCACATTTACCAACGAAGCAAAAACGAAGTAAATCAAAAATGGTACAAAACTAAAAACTTTATTTATTAATTATAAAGAAATTAAATAATTTATAGAAAAAATTATATGCCTATGCACTGCTCCTGACTCATACGAACACATCCATATCAATTTTATGTGGATATGAGTATGTTAAATGTGCTAAACAGCCTGGCAATTGTTTGTATGGGAAAAATTTTAGCCTATTAATATATAGATAGTAGGCACATTTACCAACGAAGCAAAAACGAAGTAAATCAAAAATGGTACAAAACTAAAAACTTTATTAATTAATTATAAAGAAATTAAATAATTTATAGAAAAAATTATATGCCTATGCACTGCTCCTGACCCATACGAACACATCCATATCAATTTTATGTGGATATGAGTATGTTAAATGTGCTAAACAGCCTGGCAATTGTTTGTATGGGAAAAATGTTAGCCTATTAATATATAGATAGTGGGCACATTTACCAACGAAGCAAAAACGAAGTAAATCAAAAATGGTACAAAACTAAAAACTTTATTTATTAATTATAAAGAAATTAAATAATTTATAGAAAAAATTATATGCCTATGCACTGCTCCTGACTCATACGAACACATCCATATCAATTTTATGTGGATATGAGTATGTTAAATGTGCTAAACAGCCTGGCAATTGTTTGTATTGGAAAAATGTTAGCCTATTAATATATAGATAGTGGGCACATTTGCCAACGAAGCAAAAACGAAGTAAATCAAAAACGGTACAAAACTAAAAACTTTATTTATTAATTATAAAGAAATTAAATAATTTATAGAAAAAATGATATGCATATGCACTGCTCCTGACTCATACGAACACAGCCATATCAACTTTATGTGGATATGAGTATGTTAAATGTGCTAAAGAGCCTGGCAATTGTTTGTATTGGAAAAATGTTAGCCTATTAATATATAGATAATAATAATAATAATAATAATAATAATAATAATAATAATAATAATAATAATAATAATAATAATAATAATAATAATAATAATAATAATAATAATAATAATAATAATAATAATAATAATAATAATAATAATAATAATAATAATAATAATAATAATAATAATAATAATAATAATAATAATAATAATAATAATAATAATAATAATAATAATAATAATAATAATGATAATAATAATAATAATAATAATAATAATAATAATAATAATAATAATAATAATAATAATAATAATAATAATAATAATAATAATAATAATAATAATAATAATAAAAATAATAATAATAATAATAATAATAATAATAATAATAATAATAATAATAATAATAATAATAATAATAATAATAATAATAATAATAATAATAATAATAATAATAATAATATGTCAAGATGTCCGAATAAAAAGAATCTCATATACTTATAATGCGTGTAGTTAATTATTTAATTATTAAAATGGAAAATAAAAGATTAATTTCACAAACACGACTGTTCTCGTTCGCAGTTCGATTCAACTCTCCCATACTACTCTGTCGCTCTTTCTTGTTCGTCCCTATGGTCAGTGTTGCCGTTGTAGATATGTCAGGGTCGCTTTATAAAGTATTCAAATTAAGTACAATTCATTACAAACTTTAAAAATAGAAAAATATCATTTGACAGCTCGGCCTATCCTACTTTGACATCGCCTCGATGTCATCTGCGTTATCGTTGTCTTCTATTGTATCATCATCACCTATGGTATCATCATCATCGATAGAGGGCGGTAGTGCACACCAGGGCTTCATTCGATCAGATGTATATATTGAACTGAATCGTTTCTGTTTACGCTGCATACCGTCGATATCTTCAATCAAATATCTATCTTTGCCAATCACCTTGCTGACAACATAAGGACCACGATATCGCGCGTCCAACTTACGCGATTCTCCGGTAGATTGTAGGTCGTTCAAAATTACTACCAGATCGTCTACCTTGTACTCAGTAGGAGATTTGTGTTTGGAGTCGAATCTTTCCTTCCACTTTTCTCGCTGTTTTTGTAATTTTGTAAGAGCTTCTGCCCTTTTCTCTGCCATAGGAGCTTCAACACGATCATCGATTACTGCAGCTAACAGCTTGTTTCGTATTACATCTCGGATCTTGAAATCAAATACTAGATCATTGGGGCTAAACCCGGTACTTGAATTTACTTGGGCATTTACGCTGCATTGTAACTTTTGCAAATAATCGTCCCATTCCTTAGCATGGTTACCTGAAGTTCGCAAGAAATTTAAAATGGTTTGATTGGCCCTCTCCACTTGCCCATTTGAACGAGGTGTTCTAACAGCAGTTTTAATGTGTTGAATATCATGGTCATGACAAAATTTCTCAAACTGTTTGGATGTATATGCTGTGCCACGGTCGCTTACAATTCTCGCTGGTAATCCGAAATAAGAGCTAAGCTCACTCAAGGCTTGGATTACTGGCTGTGTCTTCGTGTTTCTTACTGGCTTTACTACTAAATATTTAGTAAAAGCATCGCTTATGGCAATTACATATGTATAGCCCCTTTTGCTTTTTACAAATGGACCCAGATGGTCGATATGGATCGTGTAAAAAGGTATAGGTGTAAAAGAATCAATATATAACGTACCTTCGGGTTTGCCTCCAACAGCTTTATTATAACAGCACTCCACACAAGCTGATATATACTCCTTCACATACTTTCGGATTTTAGGAAACCAGAAATGTTGCTTTACTCGTTGAATAGTCTTCTCAAGCCCAAAATGGCCCATGTCGTCGTGACAGTACATTGCGATACGCCAACGAACAGCTTTCGGAATGACGAATAACAGCTTACCACCATCACGTCGATAAAGTCGATTGTTGTCTATCTGGTGTGGCCGCTGTGGTGCAGTGGGTAGAGTGCTCGCCTGCTATGCCAGAGGTCTCGGGTTCAAACCACGGTCCGAGCCAAACAAATTTTTCTAATTAGTAAAAATCCAATTATTGGGTTTTTTAAGAGCAGCGGTCACCTCTCGGCAGTGGGCGGCATACCCTCCGAGAGTATTTCTGCCATGAAAAAGCTTCTCACAAAAAATGCATTCGCCGTTCGGAGCCGGCATAAAACTGTAGGTCCACCCAATTAGTAGGAAAAACAAAAAGGAGCACACCTCGAATTGGGAGAGAAGCTCGGCCATAAAACTCGTCAGAGTTATAATATAATAGTTAACAACCAATCTTCCGTTGGCAACGATACCTGCATTACCATTTCATTTTCAGCCACTTTTTCGTCAGCTATGGGGGCACGGCTCAATGCATCTACGTGGCTCATACGAACGCCAGGTCTGTGAACACATTCAACGTCGAATTCGTTTAGGCGCATCCGCCAACGAGCAATGCGCGGAATCAGTTCACTTTTTATTCTCACATTACTTATAGCTGAACAGTCAGTTACGACCCTAAAAGGTTTTCCTAGCAAGTATACTCTAAATCGCTGTAAGGCCTCAACTACTGCCATAACTTCCAGCTCGTAGCTGTGGTAACCAGATTCTACTGCAGTACATCGTCTGCTGAAATACATCACGGAATTCCAGGTTTTACCGTCGTCGTTAGATTGTAGAAGCACAGCAGCTATACCGATCGAGCTAGCATCAGTATGAACTTCATGCTTTGCTTTGAAGTCATACAATACCAAAATTGGCTCACTTGTCAAAGCTTGTATCAAAGATTTAAAAGCAACAGTCTCCGTATCACCCCATATAAAATTATTTGCGGCATCTTTTGTAGTTAATTTGTTCAAAGGTCTAGCAATGAGTGCATAATTTTTCACAAATTTTCTGAAAAATCCTGTGAGACCCAGGAATCGACGTACTTCAGTCGCGTTAGTTGGCATCGGAAAATCTCGAATCGCTTTTAGCTAGCCTTCGCCAGGCGTAATACCGTTCGCGTTAACTTTATGACCAGGAAAATTTATTTCCGCCGCCAAAAACTTACATTTATCCCGCCGTAACGTCAAATCTGTTTCTTCGAGCAACGCTAAAAATTCGTAAAGTGTTTCTAGGCCCTCACTCACAGACACACTCGGTATTATTACATCATCCAGATACGCTATTACTTTCCGCGGTTTCATTTTCTCGCACAGTTTATTCATCATGGTCTGGAATACTGCCGGCGCATTCACCAAACCAAACGGCATACGATTATACTCGAAATGTCCATCATTAGTAACGAACGCGGTAAATTGTTTACTGGCTTCATCTACCTCGATTTGATGATACCCCATATTAAAATCTAACACCGTAAAGTAGCGATTACCCGCCAGTATAGCAAAAAGTTCGTCCATAATTGGCATAGGGAATGGCTGTTTTACTGTGACCCGATTTAATTGACGATAGTCAACACACATTCTATATTCATTATTTTTCTTTGCAACTATTACTATCGGCGAAGCATATGCGGAATCAGATACTCGAATAATATCTTTTTCTAATAGGTTCCGAATTATTTCATTCACTATAGGTCGTTTTGCAAAAGGCAACCTATATGGTTTCATATTTATCGGCTCGTCAGTAGAAAGTTTAATATTTAATACACATCTTTCCAAAATTAGCTTTTCCCAACGTAGAAAAACGTTTTTCATATCTACACAAAATCTTGTTTAATTCGCCGTATTTACCCGCATAAGGTGTATTATCTACAATCGCGTTTACAGTTTTCACCTCACTATTATGAACATACAAATTGTCACCATCAATTATGTATTTATTTTCACCCGAACATAGTACATCGCGTCCAATAAGAATATCGTTTTCGATCAAATTGTCATCAACCACTAATAATTGTACACAAACTCTTGAATTATCAATTATCATTTTGACTTTTATTTTGTCGTAACATTCAAATACTCCGCCTCCAAAACCTTTGAGACGCACATAGCATTTTTCTTTAACACATTGCTTTATTTTTGTTGCAACCGAGTTTCGATTCAACGAACGTGAACTACCTGTGTCAACAAAAGCATCCACCTCGTCATCATTTATCAAAACTCTTTTCACTGTAAATTTAATGGGTTGATCTTCAATTGCATTGCATTTTTCGGACTTTGGTTTTTGCCCTGTGCAATCAGCTAAACGGTGACCTATTTCACCACACTTTCCACATTTTGGTTTTTGTTTCTTTTCACCACATTCGCGCGATATGTGTCCAGTTTTACGACAATTATAACAAATAATGTCACCCTTCGATTTCTTTTCATTTGTCGAATATTTTATTTGATTGCCTTGCATTGTTTTTTTCACCGGCGCGTCGTTCTTCGCTACGTTATACGCACAATAATTTATTATAGCATGTAGTAAATCGTTGCATGTCAAATACCTTGCAACCGATAAACACTTTTTCATATCTGTATCATTTAAGCCATTTATAATATATTTTATGATCGCTTGGTCATCAACACCACCTTGGTGACCTTTGGCCAATACTTGATAGTAAAACATTTCTGGAGTTTCATTTACTCCCCGACGCATATTCATTAATTGCATGTGAACATCTGCCGAATTTATTATTGACGGAAACTGATTAATGAAATCTGTAACAAAACGCGACCAATTTACATACACAATTGGTGCAGAGTCTATCCACAATTTTGCAGCACCCTTTAATTTTGCTTGTACTGCAAAGAGAAGTATTTTCTCATTCCACCCATACACATGTAAAAGTTGCTCAACCCGTCCAACAAACTGCATGGACGACAACGATTTATCACTCGGATCAAACGACGGCAAAATTTGAATAATGTAATTTACGTTCCCGAATCCATTATATATTAACCGATTGTTATTATTTCCACCTTGTGGTATATAATGCGACGGCGTAAACATGTCATTTGTATATGCGTATGTAGGCATTGTATTGCCTCGTACATTATGTAAAGGTATTGTTGTGAATTCAGCATTAGCATTCTCATTTCGTTGTGTGTGTGCCATATGTGCGAACGAATATGTTGTTGTCTTTGCTCTCTCAGCTGCTGACGTTGCCCAAATATTGTTATGGTTCCAACAGTCATCAACGCCCGCACATACCCGTGTCAGCTGACACGATCTATCTTATGGGAGTTGCATGTAAACGAAATCTCACCGACGCTGACATAAACGCCCATAGCCGCCCGTATCGAAGAAATCAAACGAGTTTTGATTTTTCCCATAACAACGTGTCAGCTGATTGCTTTTGCTCAACGCGGTGTTGCCGAACGTACTTTTTTAGCCACTAAAACATTTGAACGGTATTTTTCATTGTATTATTAAACGAAATCAATGCGAGTGTAAAATGTAATAGAATATATCTTTGTTCATAGGAAAAACCGCTTAAGTTTACTTAAGCGAAATATGAGTTATTAGATAATTGTTAAGCTCATTTATTGAAAATAATTATCATTTCTGTATATGTTATTAATTCACATGTAACCATTTTTAATGCCATTAGTTTAGTTTCAAATAAACTTAAAATCGATATTATCCAGTTATAACTTTTATGTTTTTCGGAGCATAACTTTTCGCACAGGATGAAATAAAAAAGTTGCATAAATGATGTTATATTTGAAAAATGTACATGTTTGAATGAAATAATAGTTATTTTATATCCCTGCTACATAGGAAATGGATAGCGTATTTTTCAAATAAATGAGAAATTAGGCAATGAAAAGAAAAGAGTAATTTACGATAAATAAAAGTAATTTTTATTCCAAAATTATCCCTTTTACCATTTTTGAACGGATCAACGGATAGCGGGCCACAGGGTAGTGAACAACTGATATTTTCCGTCATAAAATCCACACAGGCAAACAAAATTGCGACGAAGGCAGCTTTTAGAAAATTGTTTGTGTAAGCACGAAATAAAAAATGCTTATGGTTTTTCCTTTATTTATTGCCAAAAAAGTGTATTTTCTTTTACTTATTTTTCACTGTTCAACAAGAAAATTACAAAATGCATCAGAAATGCAACTCTGACTCCTGAGGAAGGACAGGACCACACCACTCAAAAAACTGTTTTTACCCCGCCGTCTTTTGTTAAAAATTTTTTAATGCGTTAAAAAATTTAGTTCTGCTTCGAATTCGTGTTCATGTGATCAAAACGCGTCGACTGACACCCCAGTTCTTGAAAATTTACCAATTTTCACCATGTCACCTAAACTAGATAATTACCAAAAGTTTGAATACAAAATCGCGCATATTTTTATTAAAAATTTTCGCCTACGTCTTTTTTTCTGAAAGAAAACAATATATTTAAAAATTTAAATCGAGAATAAATATCGATACTAAGTTTGGGTATTTCATGCGAAATTTTTGTGTCTTCCCATTATTTCAAATACGGCAACACTCACACGGCTGTTCAAAATAGAAAACAGCTGATTTTTGTGTTGTCATGCGGGCATGGAATTCGTTCAACTCGTTATGTTTACGGGTACTCGATTCGTTCGGTCGACTCGTTGATGACTGTCGGCACCCTTACTCTCAAAATTTAGCGACGTCGCAACTGATGGTTCGGCGAATTGAACATGACGCGGAACCGACATCGCTGCTTGCGCATGATTTGAACCTAACGCTGCTCTGCCTTCGCTTATAGGCATCGCTTGCTGCGCAACATGTACAGGCATGTTTACAGGTTCACATATTGCCCTGCTTGTCATGTTCTCCTGTAAGTTGCGTTTTTGCACCGCGCACCTAATTGATGTTGGTGAGGATGTACTTAATGGCATAGCACCAACCTCACTTGCCTCAACACGCACCGATTGAATAGCGCTTTCCAAATCGTTTAACCGCCGTTCAACATTTTCATTTAATGCACTTGTGAATCTTTCACTTTGCTGGTGATCATACCATCGCTCGAATAATTTTCCCTTGTTCCCTGACGTGGGCAAACCGGCATCCCGCAACTTTTCTCGAAGTTGTGCCACATTCAAATCACTGAGTTTTTCCATTATTTGTTTCGATTTTGCAAATTATTTTTTCAACGCATATTCCATTCGCGCACACACACACGTCTCTTTTTTTTTTTCAACCGCTCGCGCACGAGTTCTTTTTATTTTCTTTCTTTTTGCTTTTTCTGTTTTTTCAACACACTTGGGCTTTTTACCCGCTTCTGAAAATTATCAAGATGTCCGAATAAAAAGAATCTCATATACTTATAACGCGTGTAGTTAATTATTTAATTATTAAAATGGAAAATAAAAGATTAATTTCACAAACACGACTGTTCTCGTTCGCAGTTCGATTCAACTCTCCCATACTACTCTGTCGCTCTTTCTTGTTCGTCTCTATGGTCAGTGTTGCCGTTGTAGATATGTCAGGGTCGCTTTATAAAGTATTCAAATTAAGTACAATTCATTACAAACTTTAAAAATAGAAAAATATCATTTGACAAATAATAATAATAATAATAATAATAATAATAATAATAATAATAATAATAATAATAATAATAAT
>CAUIJX010000008.1:60000-61056 GCA_960531455.1 Urophora cardui
AATTTTAGTTTTTGACGCATTTATTAATATGCCATTATCATGAGACCATTTGGTTATTACATTTAGTTTCCTCTGCATAATTTTAATTGCCGAGTCGAGGTCTCTATGGGTAACTAATAATGCGGTATCATCCGCGTATGCGAATACTTTGCAATTCGTCAGTGTTTTTAGCAAGCTATTTGTATATATTATGTATAGGAGGGGACCTAGCTTTGATCCTTGGGGGACTCCGTACGAAGATATTGCTTCTTCGCTGTAAACGTCATTAATTTTAACCCTATATTTCCTCATATCTAGGTAGTTTTTGAACCACTGATGACATACACCTCTTACCCCTACATTGCTCAGAGCATTCAAAAGCTTCGAGTGGGAGAGGGTGTCAAACGCTTTGCTAAAGTCAATGAACAGTGCCAGACAATGGTGATTTTTGCCAAGATTTTGGTTAACCTCATGAGAGAAACGTCCTAAGAGCTGATTTATATTTTTTCCTTTCTGAAAGCCATATTGATTTTTATCTATTAATTGATATTTTTCAATGAAACTTTCTAATCTTCGGACTACAATTTCCTCTATTATTTTTTCGATGACCGGCAGTATTGCAATTGGTCTATAGTTTTCAGGGTTAGATTTTGTACCAGATTTATAAATTGGTTTGATAACTGAGGTTTTTAGTAGTTTCGGGATTTCACATTGACTTAAGCTAAGGTTGACTAGTTTAGTTATCACAGGGCTTATCACAGTAACGTTGTTTTTAAGGTCTTTTGGTCTTATGCCGTCAAATCCAGGTCCTTTCTTATCGTCAAGCTGTTGTATAATTGAAGAAACTTCTTCCTCGTTCACTTCTTCCAGATAAATTGAGTTATGTATACTAGTCTCATGTGTGGTCAAGGTCTTTATATCACAGTTGTGTATTATCCGTTTGATACCGTCATCAAAGGTTGACATAAAATTATCACAGATTTTTTTGAAATTTCCACCTACAAAGTGTTTAGTTATGGCTTCGTCTGAAGTAGCAGTTTTTCTACCGATTACTTCGTTTATCACCTGCCATGTTTT
>CAUIJX010000009.1:0-5000 GCA_960531455.1 Urophora cardui
TAATAATAATAATAATAATAATAATAATAATAATAATAATAATAATAATAATAATAATAATAATAATAATAATAATAATAATAATAATAATAATAATAATAATAATAATAATAATAATAATAATAATAATAATAATAATAATAATAATAATAATAATAATAATAATAATAATAATAATAATAATAATAATAATAATAATAATAATAATAATAATAATAATAATAATAATAATAATAATAATAATAATAATAATAATAATAATAATAATAATAATAATAATAATAATAATAATAATAATAATAATAATAATAATAATAATAATAATAATAATAATAATAATAATAATAATAATAATAATAATAATAATAATAATAATAATAATAATAATAATAATAATAATAATAATAATAATAATAATAATAATAATAATAATAATAATAATAATAATAATAATAATAATAATAATAATAATAATAATAATAATAATAATAATAATAATAATAATAATAATAATAATAATAATAATAATAATAATAATAATAATAATAATAATAATAATAATAATAATAATAATAATAATAATAATAATAATAATAATAATAATAATAATAATAATAATAATAATAATAATAATAATAATAATAATAATAATAATAATAATAATAATAATAATAATAATAATAATAATAATAATAATAATAATAATAATAATAATAATAATAATAATAATAATAATAATAATAATAATAATAATAATAATAATAATAATAATAATAATAATAATAATAATAATAATAATAATAATAATAATAATAATAATAATAATAATAATAATAATAATAATAATAATAATAATAATAATAATAATAATAATAATAATAATAATAATAATAATAATAATAATAATAATAATAATAATAATAATAATAATAATAATAATAATAATAATAATAATAATAATAATAATAATAATAATAATAATAATAATAATAATAATAATAATAATAATAATAATAATAATAATAATAATAATAATAATAATAATAATAATAATAATAATAATAATAATAATAATAATAATAATAATAATAATAATAATAATAATAATAATAATAATAATAATAATAATAATAATAATAATAATAATAATAATAATAATAATAATAATAATAATAATAATAATAATAATAATAATAATAATAATAATAATAATAATAATAATAATAATAATAATAATAATAATAATAATAATAATAATAATAATAATAATAATAATAATAATAATAATAATAATAATAATAATAATAATAATAATAATAATAATAATAATAATAATAATAATAATAATAATAATAATAATAATAATAATAATAATAATAATAATAATAATAATAATAATAATAATAATAATAATAATAATAATAATAATAATAATAATAATAATAATAATAATAATAATAATAATAATAATAATAATAATAATAATAATAATAATAATAATAATAATAATAATAATAATAATAATAATAATAATAATAATAATAATAATAATAATAATAATAATAATAATAATAATAATAATAATAATAATAATAATAATAATAATAATAATAATAATAATAATAATAATAATAATAATAATAATAATAATAATAATAATAATAATAATAATAATAATAATAATAATAATAATAATAATAATAATAATAATAATAATAATAATAATAATAATAATAATAATAATAATAATAATAATAATAATAATAATAATAATAATAATAATAATAATAATAATAATAATAATAATAATAATAATAATAATAATAATAATAATAATAATAATAATAATAATAATAATAATAATAATAATAATAATAATAATAATAATAATAATAATAATAATAATAATAATAATAATAATAATAATAATAATAATAATAATAATAATAATAATAATAATAATAATAATAATAATAATAATAATAATAATAATAATAATAATAATAATAATAATAATAATAATAATAATAATAATAATAATAATAATAATAATAATAATAATAATAATAATAATAATAATAATAATAATAATAATAATAATAATAATAATAATAATAATAATAATAATAATAATAATAATAATAATAATAATAATAATAATAATAATAATAATAATAATAATAATAATAATAATAATAATAATAATAATAATAATAATAATAATAATAATAATAATAATAATAATAATAATAATAATAATAATAATAATAATAATAATAATAATAATAATAATAATAATAATAATAATAATAATAATAATAATAATAATAATAATAATAATAATAATAATAATAATAATAATAATAATAATAATAATAATAATAATAATAATAATAATAATAATAATAATAATAATAATAATAATAATAATAATAATAATAATAATAATAATAATAATAATAATAATAATAATAATAATAATAATAATAATAATAATAATAATAATAATAATAATAATAATAATAATAATAATAATAATAATAATAATAATAATAATAATAATAATAATAATAATAATAATAATAATAATAATAATAATAATAATAATAATAATAATAATAATAATAATAATAATAATAATAATAATAATAATAATAATAATAATAATAATAATAATAATAATAATAATAATAATAATAATAATAATAATAATAATAATAATAATAATAATAATAATAATAATAATAATAATAATAATAATAATAATAATAATAATAATAATAATAATAATAATAATAATAATAATAATAATAATAATAATAATAATAATAATAATAATAATAATAATAATAATAATAATAATAATAATAATAATAATAATAATAATAATAATAATAATAATAATAATAATAATAATAATAATAATAATAATAATAATAATAATAATAATAATAATAATAATAATAATAATAATAATAATAATAATAATAATAATAATAATAATAATAATAATAATAATAATAATAATAATAATAATAATAATAATAATAATAATAATAATAATAATAATAATAATAATAATAATAATAATAATAATAATAATAATAATAATAATAATAATAATAATAATAATAATAATAATAATAATAATAATAATAATAATAATAATAATAATAATAATAATAATAATAATAATAATAATAATAATAATAATAATAATAATAATAATAATAATAATAATAATAATAATAATAATAATAATAATAATAATAATAATAATAATAATAATAATAATAATAATAATAATAATAATAATAATAATAATAATAATAATAATAATAATAATAATAATAATAATAATAATAATAATAATAATAATAATAATAATAATAATAATAATAATAATAATAATAATAATAATAATAATAATAATAATAATAATAATAATAATAATAATAATAATAATAATAATAATAATAATAATAATAATAATAATAATAATAATAATAATAATAATAATAATAATAATAATAATAATAATAATAATAATAATAATAATAATAATAATAATAATAATAATAATAATAATAATAATAATAATAATAATAATAATAATAATAATAATAATAATAATAATAATAATAATAATAATAATAATAATAATAATAATAATAATAATAATAATAATAATAATAATAATAATAATAATAATAATAATAATAATAATAATAATAATAATAATAATAATAATAATAATAATAATAATAATAATAATAATAATAATAATAATAATAATAATAATAATAATAATAATAATAATAATAATAATAATAATAATAATAATAATAATAATAATAATAATAATAATAATAATAATAATAATAATAATAATAATAATAATAATAATAATAATAATAATAATAATAATAATAATAATAATAATAATAATAATAATAATAATAATAATAATAATAATAATAATAATAATAATAATAATAATAATAATAATAATAATAATAATAATAATAATAATAATAATAATAATAATAATAATAATAATAATAATAATAATAATAATAATAATAATAATAATAATAATAATAATAATAATAATAATAATAATAATAATAATAATAATAATAATAATAATAATAATAATAATAATAATAATAATAATAATAATAATAATAATAATAATAATAATAATAATAATAATAATAATAATAATAATAATAATAATAATAATAATAATAATAATAATAATAATAATAATAATAATAATAATAATAATAATAATAATAATAATAATAATAATAATAATAATAATAATAATAATAATAATAATAATAATAATAATAATAATAATAATAATAATAATAATAATAATAATAATAATAATAATAATAATAATAATAATAATAATAATAATAATAATAATAATAATAATAATAATAATAATAATAATAATAATAATAATAATAATAATAATAATAATAATAATAATAATAATAATAATAATAATAATAATAATAATAATAATAATAATAATAATAATAATAATAATAATAATAATAATAATAATAATAATAATAATAATAATAATAATAACAATAATAACAATAATAATAATAATAATAATAATAATAATAATAATAATAATAATAATAATAATAATAATAATAATAATAATAATAATAATAATAATAATAATAATAATAATAATAATAATAATAATAATAATAATAATAATAATAATAATAATAATAATAATAATAATAATAATAATAATAATAATAATAATAATAATAATAATAATAATAATAATAATAATAATAATAATAATAATAATAATAATAATAATAATAATAATAATAATAATAATAATAATAATAATAATAATAATAATAATAATAATAATAATAATAATAATAATAATAATAATAATAATAATAATAATAATAATAATAATAATAATAATAATAATAATAATAATAATAATA
>CAUIJX010000009.1:10000-47871 GCA_960531455.1 Urophora cardui
ATAATAATAATAATAATAATAATAATAATAAAAATAATAATAATAATAATAATAATAATAATAATAATAAAAATAATAATAATAATAATAATAATAATAATAATAATAATAATAATAATAATAATAATAATAATAATAATAATAATAATAATAATAATAATAATAATAATAATAATAACAATAATAATAATAATAATAATAATAATAATAATAATAATAATAATAATAATAATAATAATAATAATAATAATAATAATAATAATAATAATAATAATAGTAATAATAATAATAATAATAATAATAATAATAATAATAATAATAATAATAATAATAATAATAATAATAATAATAATAACCCACGCCCTCCTATCCCGCCCGACCGCACGAGAGGCGCACCCGCATGACGTACGGATATTTTTTATTTACATAAAATGCCGAGGTGTTGAGTGGCAGGAGTTTGTTAAGCGTCGAGATCTTAAACTGCTCAGCTACAGAAAAATAAAATCATCAGCTGATGACGTTTTATTTTGGTTGCAGAATATCGATGGAATTCAAGTCTAAATCCAATGTTTTTTCAAGTGGAGAAACAATTACATCTATATATATAACAAGTAAGGAAGCCTAAGTTCGAGTGGAATCGAACATTAGATACTCAGCTGTATGCTTTCATTGTTTGTTTGCGTTTGATGGAAACACGCTGTATTTTATATAAAGGGAGTGCTAGATAAAGTGTTCGTAGCCACGCCCATTTTCAAAATTTTTATCAGCCATCCAACTAAGCATATGAATATTATTCTTTGCTCAAAATTTCATTCCTTTATGACTTCTAGTTACAAAGATGTCACGTTACAAATTCCCAAAGGGTATTCCAGAAATATCTTTGTTAAAAAGTAGGCGTGGTCATAAACCGATTTGAATAAATTTTTGCATGTCTATTAACACAAGTTATAAAAGTGTATAAACCAAGTTTCGTCATAATATCTCAATCATTTGTCGAGTTATACGCTAAGAAATCTCATATATTCCTTTGTCTAAAAAGAGGCGGTGCCACGCCCATTTTCCAAAATTTTTATACTTTTTGTTTCCGGTCTATAGTAGAAATCATACCACAAAATTTCAATGAATTATTATATTTTGGAATAAGCGGAAAAATCCAATTAGCTCATACAGCGATGGTAGATGTGATAGCTATTTCGAAGAAAAACCACTTTCTTCATCATCAGACATCTTCTCGGGAGCACACCAGGCTTTGAACCTACGCTCCAACCATCAGTAGTCGAATATTAGCGAAACGCTAAGCACTGCGGCTACCGATGGTCCTGCTGAGCTGTTGGATTTTTCACTTATATATGCCATTACTCTATTCAATCTAACCTCACTTAGTGTACGATTTTCGTACATCTGCTATGCAAGTGTTGAATACTGGTTGGCAGCTGACGGACAGCGGGCGCTGTGTACAGTAGTTGTATGTACAACAGCACAATTTTATAATTTAACATTAGGTATGTTAGTGTCTAGCACGAAATTATCATTTTTAATTTTAATTTTTATACTTTGGAATAAGCGGAAAAATCCAATTAGCTCATACAGCGATGGTAGATGTGATAGCTATTTCGAAGAAAAACCACTTTCTTCATCATCAGACATCTTCTCGGGAGCACACCAGGCTTTGAACCTACGCTCCAAACATCAGTAGTCGAATATTAGCGAAACGCTAAGCACTGCGGCTACCGATGGTCCTGCTGAGCTGTTGGATTTTTCACTTATATATGCCATTACTCTATTCAATCTAACCTCACTTAGTGTACGATTTTCGTACATCTGCTATGCAAGTGTTGAATACTGGTTGGCAGCTGACGGACAGCGGGCGCTGTGTACAGTAGTTGTATGTACAACAGCACAATTTTATAATTTAACATTAGGTATGTTAGTGTCTAGCACGAAATTATCATTTTTAATTTTAATTTTTATACTTTGGAATAAGCGGAAAAATCCAATTAGCTCATACAGCGATGGTAGATGTGATAGCTATTTCGAAGAAAAACCACTTTCTTCATCATCAGACATCTTCTCGGGAGCACACCAGGCTTTGAACCTACGCTCCAACCATCAGTAGTCGAATATTAGCGAAACGCTAAGCACTGCAGATGTCTGATGATGAAGAAAGTGGTTTTTCTTCGAAATAGCTATCACATCTACCATCGCTGTATGAGCTAATTGGATTTTTCCGCTTATTCCAAAGTATAAAAATTAAGATTAACAAGTAAGGAAGCCTAAGTTCGAGTGGAATCGAACATTAGATACTCAGCTGTATGTTTTCATTGTTTGTTTGCGTTTGATGGATTTTATATAAAGCGAGTGCTGCATAAAGTGGGCGTAACCACGCCTATTTTCAACATTTTTATCAGTCATCCAACTAAGCATATGAATATTATTCTTTGCTCAAAATTTTATTCCTTTATGACTTCTAGTTACAAAGATGTCACGTTACAAATTCCCAAAGGGTATTCCAGAAATATCTTTGTTAAAAAGTAGGCGTGGTCACAAACCGATTTGAATAAATTTTTGCATGTCTATTAACACAAGTTATAAAAGTGCATAAACCAAGTTTCGTCTTAATACCTCAATTATTTGTCGAGTTATGGGCTCCGAAATCTCGTTGATTCCTTTGTCTGAAAAGAGGCGGTGCCACGCCCATTTTCCGAAATTTTTCTTTTGTTTCCGATCTACTGTAGAACTCATGCCACAAAATTTCAATGAATTATCTTTATATTTGACAAAGATATCGCTTAAAATGTTTTTATTAGGCCACTTTATGATACCCATATATAAAAGTGGGCGTGGTCGTCAACCGATGTCGCTAAAATTTTGAACATGTATTACTACAAGCAGTGAAAGTGTATACACCAAGTTTCGTCATAATATGTCGATTATTTGTCGAGTTATGGGCTCAGAAATCTCGTATATTCCTGCTTCTAAAAGGAGGCGGTGCCACGCCCATTTTCCAAAATTTTTGTATTTGTTGTTTTATGTCCATAGTTGGACACCTTGCATAAAATTTCAATGATATATCTTTATATTTGACAGAGATATCGCTTAAAATGTTTTTACTAGGTCACCTTATAACAAACCTGTTAAATAATGATTATTAATTGTAATGATTACCGGCTTGATTGATTATTTTTTCAACTGTCCATTTAATGATTGATTACCCATTGTTTTCAAATTTTAATGATTATTTTGCAATTACCATTAAAAAAAATCAAAAAAAAATCATAAAAAATCAAAAAAAAAAGAAAAATAATCATAAAAAATCAAAAATAATCAAAAAAAATTATTTTGATTGTTTTTGATTATTTTTGATTATTTATGATTTTTTTTGATTTTTTTTTATTTTTTATGATTTTTTTTTGATTTTTTTTTATTTTTATCAATATGGTTTAAAGAAATATGCACATTTGTACGTATGCAGGTATGTATATAGCCTTTTAAGGCAGACTCCCGACGGTAGCTTGATGGTAGTACCGGGGGGTTCGCTACGATGAGCGTAGGTGGTGTAGTGCGGTTAAAGTCCCACACTAACAGGATAAAGGCTCTATATGCTTCCTCCTCGTATATTTGTGCAGAGAGGCATACACATTTATACATATCTTACAGGCTTGGAATTATTGTTAATTTGTCATTGACCGTACATGGTACGATGCACGTTTATATCTAATTATTTATCTTTATGAAAAATTGTTTAAAGTGGCCAAATCAAACATTTTAGTGTAACATTCGCTGTTGTACTAACTCATAAATTGGGCTTTAATACAGAATTTCTCGTAGTTAGGTATACAATGAAAAGCAACTAATATTGCGCTGTCTTCGACTGTATCGAGACTTTATGACATTCATGAATGAGGAAAAGAAGCGATACATAGTCTCATTTTCATTAATTTATACAGTGAATTATGTGTGTTATTTATGGAGAGGTTATAGTCCAAAATGTCTATATCTGAACAATCCGTTGTATGGGACCTATATGTTATAGTGGTCCAATTTCTCTTAAGAAGTCACCCAAGTACCAAATTTCAAGTAGATATCTCAAAAAAATGAGGGATTAGTTTGCGTTTATACAAACGACTCAGCTCATGATCCTCATCATAGCGGTTATATTTTGGTGGATCTGTCATGCCTCCTTCTGCATTTTCCGTGAGTTTGTCTGTATATTTTATTGCCAAATTTGAAATAATTCTGGTCCAGGGTTATTTTCAGCGTATTTACGATCTCTGCTGCAATGTCTTTGTTCGTTTTCTCTGTCAGTATTTTAGTTAGAGCTTTTAGTATTTCTGTCTTTGGTATCGAGGGGTATAGATCCTTCACGTAAAGTGATACCTGTTTTGAGTCCTTGGGTACGTTCAGAATTCTTAGTTTGTTGACTAGTTCCGATGTGTTTTTGATTGCTAGTAGCATATTTAGATGTTTTGAAAGTCTATATCCTGGTGCCGATTTAAGGTGTTCCTGTTTTGTGGATTTTAGGTAGTGAGATCAGTGATGGGGCAGATGGATTCATTGCTGTGAGAGTGTAGGCTACTTTGCTGTCTCTTATATTTTTCGCTTGTCTTATTGCACGCTTTATTGCCATTTGGTATTCTTCCGTTGGGTCTTTTCTCATCACTCCGCAGCCCATTTCTTTGATTAGTTGACCTGTTTTTGCGGTGTATTCCTCTTCCTCCATTAGCACAGTTGTATTTCCTTTGTCTGTTTCACACTTCATCAATTTTTTCAAAAAAGGAAAAATTCTTAATTTCATATAAGTTGTATTTATTGTTCATCATACGCCATACCGTTTCAGCCCTAGTTATTGCCCTATTGTATTCTTCTAAAAGGCAGAAATATTATGTACTTACGTTCCGATATTGTTCCTCAAATAGGATTATTTGGGAATTTGTATTCGTCTTCGCATGCCTACTACATAATAAAGCAGTAGACGATTTGCTATGTTGCAAATAGATTTACGTAAAGATAATCTCTGTCATAATCAGAATTCTTTATTCGCTCTTCCTTGTCCTTATACTGAACATAAAAATGAATCTTCCCAAGGTGTATGAAGGGTTTGTATCCGTATCTAGTACGAAAAACTTCGAACGAGCCAAGGTCTATACAAATTTTGTACTTCTAAATTTGTCGACATTTTAATTAGTGCAGTTGTCGCTGTAGAATACACAATGACTTGGATACACCTGTCCCCATATTTACTGCAGGGTTACGTACTTTAATATGCGTTCACATACATTTGTACAAACAAACTTTATGCCTCTCTGACCAAACATACATGCCTACCTGAATACTTATGTGCATGCGTATCCAAATTTCTTTACAACAATATTGAAAAAAATCAAACAAAATAAAAAAAAATCAAAAAAAAATCATAAAAAATCAAAAAAAATCAAAAATAATCATAAAAAATCAAAAATAATCAAAAACAATCCAAAAAAATTATTTTGATTATTTTTGATTATTTTTGATTATTTTTGATTTTTTATGATTATTTTTGATTTTTTTTGATTTTTTTTGATTTTTTTTTGATTTTTTTTAATGGTAATCATTAAAATTACTTTTTTTCAGCAAAAGAATTAAAATAATGATTACCAATTAAAAAACAAAACAATTTAATTGATTACTAATCCTAATCGGAATTTAACAGGTCTGCCTTATAATACCCATATATAAAAGTGGGCGTGGTCATCAACCTATTTTGGCAATTTTTCGTCCAAACATTTGCCTATGTAAGTATATCACGCCTACCAAATTCCATCGATATATCTTCAACGGTTTCTGAGTTATGACTCATAAAACTTCCAATGTTTGCCCCTTAATAAGTGGGCGTGGCACCGCCCATTTTCCAAAATTTCACCATATTTCTTCATAAGAGCCTGAGCTCAATACGTGTGTGAAATTTTATCACTCTAGCTCTATTAGTGACTGAGATACAAAATTTCCGATTTTTACTATATAGGGGAGGTGGGCGTGGTCATGGTCCGATTTCGCCCATTTTCAATACTGTCTTGATACCAACTTACATTTCAAATTTCATCAAAATATCTCAATTTTTGCGCGAGTTATCGTGCGCACAGACGGACGGACATGGCTCAATCGATTTCTCTTTTCACCCTGATCGATATATATAAGTCTATATCTATCTCGATTATTTCATTCTGTTACAATCCACCGTTAGGAAATCAAAACTATAATACTCTGTGTACTAGTACAGCTGAGTATAAAAATGATAATTTCGTGCTAGACACTAACATACCTAATGTTAAATTATAAAATTGTGCTGTTGTACATACATACATACATACATTACTGTACACAGCGCCCGCTGTCCGTCAGCTGCCAACCAGTATTCAACACTTGCATAGCAGATGTACGAAAATCGTACACTAAGTGAGGTTAGATTGAATAGAGTAATGGCATATATAAGTGAAAAATCCAACAGCTCAGCAGGACCATCGGTAGCCGCAGTGCTTAGCGTTTCGCTAATATTCGACTACTGATGGTTGGAGCGTAGGTTCAAAGCCTGGTGTGCTCCCGAGAAGATGTCTGATGATGAAGAAAGTGGTTTTTCTTCGAAATAGCTATCACATCTACCATCGCTGTATGAGCTAATTGGATTTTTCCGCTTATTCCAAAGTATAAAAATTAAAATTAAAAATGATAATTTCGTGCTAGACACTAACATACCTAATGTTAAATTATAAAATTGTGCTGTTTTACATACAACTACTGTACACAGCGCCCGCTGTCCGTCAGCTGCCAACCAGTATTCAATACTTGCATAGCAGATGTACGAAAATCGTACACTAAGTGAGGTTAGATTGAATAGAGTAATGGCATATATAAGTGAAAAATCCAACAGCTCAGCAGGACCATCGGTAGCCGCAGTGCTTAGCGTTTCGCTAATATTCGACTACTGATGTTTGGAGCGTAGGTTCAAAGCCTGGTGTGCTCCCGAGAAGATGTCTGATGATGAAGAAAGTGGTTTTTCTTCGAAATAGCTATCACATCTACCATCGCTGTATGAGCTAATTGGATTTTTCCGCTTATTCCAAAGTATAAAAATTAAAATTAAAAATGATAATTTCGTGCTAGACACTAACATACCTAATGTTCAAAGAATTATATTTACATTTGACAAAGATATCGCTTAAAATGTTTTTATTAGGTCACTTTATAAGACCCATATATAAAAGTGGGCGTGGTCGTCAACCGATTTCGCTAAAATTTTTAACATGTATTACCACAAGTAATAAAAGTGTACGCACCAAGTTTCGTCACTATATATATCAATTATTTGTCGAGTTATGGGCTCAGAAATCTAGTATATTCCTGCTTCTAAAAAGTGGCGGTGCCACGCCCATTTTCCAAAATATTTGTGTTTTTCGTTTTATGTCCATAGTTGGACTCCTGGCATAAAATTTCAATGATATATCTTTATATTTGACAGAGATATAGCTTAAAATTTTTTTATTGGGCCACTTTATAATACCTATATATAAAAGTGGGCGTGGTCGTCAACCGATTTTGGCAATTTTTAGTCCAAACATTTGCCTATTACGCACACCAAATTTCATCGATATATCTTCAACAGTTTCTGAGTTATGACTCACCATTCATCAAAATCGATATACGCACTAATTGTTGCAGCGTTGGAATATGAGCGAATGCAATTCAGATTCAACTCCATTTGCGAGCGGTACGGTTTTGGAAAAATGTAATGGGGGTAATTGTACTAACGAGTTCGATGCTAAAACATATCAGTCGCTGATTGGGGGCCTAAATTATTGCAGTAATATCACGACCCGACATTGCTCACATTGTTTCGAAGTTGGCACAATATCACTCGCGTCCTCACAAAGAGCATTTTATTGCTGCAAAACATGTTATGCGTTACTGAAATCGAATACAAAAGGTATGTTAATATATAAGTCTACTAATAAAAGTTTGCTGTGTTTTACAGATGCAGACTGGGGGTCTGAAAAGACGGATCGAAAATCGTATAGCGAGTTTGTCGTATTTTTTGCTGATCGTCCCATCTCCTGGGAGTCCAAAAAGCAAAATGTTGTTTCTTTAAGTTCTATGGATCCGATGTGCCAAGGCGATAAGGAGATTTCGTTTTATAGAAGCTTGCTTACGGAAATGAAGTTTAACACCTACGTTGATGTACCTACCAAAATTTTATGTGATAATCAAGGTGTACAATTTTTGGTAAAGAACCCAGTCGCCCATAAACGTAGCAAGCGCATAGATATCAAATTCCACTACATTCGTGAGAAGTACCTTGCTAAGGAAATTGTCATTGAATATAACCCGTCTTCAGAGAATATAGCACATATTTTCAAAAAAAAGCTGAAGTAAAAATAAACACCAAGAATTTTGTAAAATGTTAAAAATTTACTTTTCGTAAGTGATCAATGTTTTTGATATCTGGATATACTGAATGGTTTAAAGTTTTTTTGTTTTTTCTAAATATTAATTTTCAATATAAAGCTTTTGGGTTGAGGTGGTGTTTGTAGACATGAGACATTATAAGTATGGCAACCCAAACCTTTTGTCATTATTCTGTATGTATAAGCCATGTATACATACATACAGATATGTACATATATTATTTACTTCAATAAATATTGTCTAACTATTCTATTCTATTGCGTACTCGTATTTGCTAACAATATATACACTTGAATTAAATATATGTTTGCTCTAGTTTAATTGTTCCTTAATCTGTGAATTGCTTTAAGCATTAAATAAACCACAAAAATATATAAAAATGTGTTTCTAGCTACAAAAAATTTGGGGGACACTTTTCTCCTTTTTTCGGCCACTTTTTGAAATTTTTTAGCGGCAACACTGTCCTAGGATATTCCAGTTTAATCAATTTCTACTGTGAAATACTAAAGGCCTCTCCGCAGCTCTCAAGAAAACGCTCAAGAAAAAAATTGCATTATTTCGTGAGCGTTGAAATGGTAATAGGAAACTAATTATATTTTCAAACGAAATGTCACATTTGAGTGTATTTACTTCTTCTGTCAAATTTTCTTGAAGAAATAATAGAAAATTCATTATTTCTTGGCGGAACCAGAGTTCAGTTGCGCACTTTTTCTAAAAAATCTTAAAAAAATAGTAGTATAATTTCTTTAGAACTGCGTACCGCAAAAGAAAATATGACAACAGAAATTTTTCTTGAGCGTTTCTTGTACGTCAAATTACATAGATTTTTTGGTTTTTTTGAGAGCTGCATATAGGCCTTAAAATTGTTAAATTTGTACTTACCCGGGTTAAGGTAGAATACAAATTTAAATTGAAATATTTTGATGAAATTTGCAATGCAAGTTGGTATCCAGACTCGGACGGTTGGTATTGAAAATGGGCAAAATCGGACCCACTTTTCCTATATAGAAAAATCGGAAATTTGGTATCTCAGTCACTAGTATAGCTGGAGCGATGAAATTTCACACACGCATTGAGCTCAGGCCCTTATGAAAAAATTTGGTGAAATTTTGGGAAATGGGCGGTGCCACGCCCACTTATTAAGGGGCAAAAATTGAAAGTTTTATGAGTCATAATTCAGAAACCGTTAAAGATATATTGACAAAATTTGGATCGCGTGATGTACTTACTTAGGCAAATGTTTGGACGAAAAATTGCCAAAATCGGTAGACGACCACGCACACTTTTATATGTGGGAACTTTGAAGTGGCCGAATAATGAAATTGTACGCGATATCTCTGTCAAATACAAAGATATATCAGTCACTAATATAGCTGGAGAGATAAATTTCACCCAAGAAGAAATATTGAGAAATTTTCGAAAATGGGCGGTGCCATGTCCACTTATTAAGGGCAAACATTGAAAGTTTTATAAGTCATAACTCAGAAACCGTAGCAGATATATCGACAAAATTTGGTTCGCGTGATGTACTTACTTAGGCAAATGTTTGGACGAAAAATTGCCAAAATCGGTAGACGACCACGCCAAGTTTTATATATGGAAACTATAAAGGGGTCTAATAAAAACATTTTAAGCGATATCTTTGTCAAATATACAGATATATCACTGAGTCCAACAACAAATATAAAACAAGAAACGCAAACATTTTTGTAAAATGGGCGTGGCGCACCTCCTTTTAGAATCAGGGATATACGAGATTTCTGAGCCCATAACTCGGCAAATAATTGACATATTATGACGAATCTTGGTTTATACACTTTCATAACTTGTGGTAATACATGCTCAAAAATTTAGCGAAATCGGTTTATGGCCCCTATTGTTTTTTAACAAACATATTTTTGGAACACCCCTTGGAAATTGTAACGTGACATTTTGTAACTAGAAGTCATAAAGGGGTGAAATTTTGCACTAAAAATAATATGTATATGCTTATTTGGATGACTGATGCAAATTTTGAAAATGGGGTGCAGACGGATCTGTTTCTGTTTGGCCATCTCCTGTAGAGATCGGCGACAGTCTAGTGTTAGTTGAGAATTGAACGACTCGTATACTGTTAAAAGCGGCGAAATGCCATATTTTCATCGACATCAAGATCACGTTGATGGGACAAATGTAGACTTAACCTGTGAAAAGGGGGTTTTTGGCCCCTATCTGCAGATTTTGGGGGTATATTGGAAATTCTAAGTATGCAGTTTTTATATACCTGACTAGACCTACAACTTGAGGTATGTCTCGCCAAAATTAATTTTTAACTGTGACATAGTGTATTTATTTAAAAAAAAAAACCCAATTCGCTCCACCCTATTATACATATCTACAACTTGAGGTATGCCTCGTAAAAAGAATTTTTTCACTGTCACATTGTAATTAATTAATTAATTAAAATAAATAATTTTCCTTAAATGAGTGACCTAATTTTTAATTCTTTTCTTACAGGCAACGTAATTACAATGGGTAGTGCCCCTTGTTTTGGAGTTGATGCTAGTGATAGTAATAATGGTAACAGTAATGCTATCAATAGCTATTCTGATGGCGTTGTCGACAATAGGAACGGTAGTACTAAATCTACCAGTGGTATCATAGATGAACTAAGTAAAGAAAAGTCAACTACGGTTTTAGCTTCTGCTTTGGATGTAACATTCTCCGGTGAAGCTCGACCACAACCCGGGTCATCATATTTTGCGAGAACTTATTATCAACTTAGCGACGATGAATGTATGTCAAATAGTTTTATTCTTTCTTCTTACATGCATATACATAATACAAATAACACTGTGTGACAGAGAAAAAGTACTAGCCAAGTATACAAAAACTGCATACTTAGAATTTCCAATACACCTTCAAAATCTGGAGATAGGTGCCAAAACCCTCTTTTTCATAGGTTAAGTTATATATTGTACCTTAACTTTTTCTCCGCTTTTAAAAGTATAGGAATGGTTAATGTATCTTGATAAATGCCAGAGAAACTGTAAAAAGATATCAAAAATGTTTAACAAATTACAGCTGGCTATCCACATCATAAGAAATTGCTCATGAAAAAATTGGCATTTATTTCTTAAGTAATTTTGACGTTTAATTTTTCTTGAAGAAATATATACAAAGGGTGGGGCGATTTGAAAATCTTAATGGACGCTTCGCGTTTCTGGTTCTTGGTATTGTACTGAGCAAATAAGTCTACTGGACCATACGTCTACGGTGAAAATCGAGCCTCCACTTTTTGACTTGCAGTTTTTTCTCAGACTTAATTTTTTTTTGGAAAGTTTGAAAATTTTCTTGGGCTCATATTTCGTAAGCTACTTGAAATTTTGACTAATTTTCAAAAGCAAAGTTGTAGCTATTACAAAGTATTGTGGAACGAATTTCCGTCATCCCTTGTCAAGTTTGATTTGGTTATAAACCGGTTTCGGCTATTTGCCATCTTCAGTATCTTGTTTCGTTCGGAAAAGCAAACAAAAAAAAGAAAGTGTAGCTATTGTCTCGGGCTACAATTTCTCTGAACATATTACTTAGAAAAAAATTTGTTTTCATGGTCAAAAAGTCGAAAATGTAGCAAATTCACCACGTTTTGTCACATTATTTTTTTTAGATATTTTGGCCTACAACAGCCAAAGCATTGAGATTTTCGATCCAATACTAAGACAAAAATTGTAGCCAAGACAATCGTTAAGAACCCTCTAGTACATCGCAAAAGCATTGGAACGCTTGCTCAGACAGTTTTGGCCTTGTGAATGTGCAAATTTTCGTTGTTCATAGCGCAAAATCATAAAAATATTCTTCTTATTCTTATTCTATTTTTATACTCAGCTGTACTAGTACACAGAGTATTATAATTTTTATTTCATAACGGTGGACTGTAACAGAATGAAATAATGGAGATAGATATGGACTTACATATATATATTAAAATGATCAGGGTGAAAAGAGAAATCGAAATTTTGGAAAATGGGCGTGGCACCACCTCGTTTTAGAAGCAGGAATAAACGAGATTTCTGAGCCTATATCTAACCAGTGATGTCATTTTCACTTCGATAGAAGTTTTTCACTTCACTTTTATGCCTGTTACTTCGAAACTTCCTCTTTCCCAAAATCACTTCGATTTTGACCAATCAGAATTAATTTACTTTTATAATAACAATAATAAATTCTAACAATAGTTGCACATATATGTAGGTATGTACACATACTTGCATATGCAAGTATGCAAGAGGTAGATGTTTATACAATCATAAGATATGGCATCCCTCATTGAGAGGTGAATGACACATTATGCTTCCACCCCCATGCCTAATGGTCTTTTAGGTATAGCATGGTGCAAATCCTTTGCCATTTGGGCGGCGTACTGAACTGCTGGAGTCATGCCCACAAAGATTACAACAAAGAATTCTATCTGTGATGCATTAAATGGACTATTTAGCTTGGGGTGGAAACATGATGGTTTAAGGAAGTGGAACTTGGTAAAGTGTTGGTCTGTTATTTTCGCTAAAGGACACATTGACCGTTATAAAGTACAGGGATATCTAACAGAATCTTAGGCTGTCATATTGTGAAAACATGTCATATAAAAAGATTTATCAACGAGAAAACGACTCAAATCACACTTCTTGATAGGGGTTTGAATTTTTCTGCTATGCAAATGTCATCTGTATGGAATGGCTAAGCCAATCCCCGTAAAACCAAAAGTTATCGAAAGTTGACAATAAAATTGCAGATACCCTACCTAAAACAAAATCAATTGAATAAAGAATTTTTAACTGAATTATTTGTAAAATTAAAAAAACTGCTGCAAACCTATTTATGTGTTCAATGGATTTTTGTTTATCATTATTCATATAATTTTAATTGCGAATCCTGTATGGCTGCGAAAGAAATATTTGTACACTTATTTTAGTGTCAATACGTGTACATTTGAATTTGATTGATTTTTTTGTATGTATGTTAGAAATAATAAAAATAATATATCGTTATAAAACTAAAGCAATTTATTTTATATGAAGTTTTAATGGTTTTTCTCTGAGATGGTACTTAAAAACAAAATGCATATATTATTCTGTTTTTACGATCCAAATTCTCTTGACCTCGCGGGAACACTTCTTCTTCTTCTTCTTGATTGGCGCTTAACCGTCTAGACGATTCTGGCCGAGTCCAACAGAGCACGCCAATTGCTTCTGTTTCGTGCAGCATAGCGCCACTTGGGAACACCTAGGGAGGCAGCATCGCTGTCCACCTGATTTTCCCAACACAGAGGAGGTCTCCCTCTTCTTTTGCGTTCAGCGGGTTTCGATAGAAATGCTTTCTTGGCCGGAGCGCCTTCGTCCATTCTCACGACATGACCTGCCCAACGCAGCCGCTGGATCTTTATTCGCTGAACAATGTCGATGTCTGTGTAAAGCTCGTACAGCTCATCGTTAAATCTCCGTCGATACTCGCCTACGCCAACGCGCAAAGGTCCATAAATCTTACGAAGAACTTTTCTCTCGAATACTCCAAGTGCCATCTCATCTGATTTTGAAATTTTCCATGCTTCTGCGCCGTACATGAGGACTGGAACGATGAGCGTCCTGTAGAGTGTGATTTTTGTTTGTCAAGAGAGGACTTTACTTTTCAGTTGCCTACTTAGTCCGAAGTAGCATTTATTGGCAAGCGTGATTCTTCGAAGAATAGACGAAGTCCTTAACAGTTTCGAATTTGTAGCTGTCAACTGTGACGTGGCTGCCAAGGCGTGCTGTTTCTTTGTGTGATGACAGGAGGTACTTCGTCTTGTCCTCGTTAACCGCCAAACCCATTTTCTTAGCCTCTTTATCCAGCTTGGAGAAAGCAGAACATACGGCGCGAGTGTTAGTACCAATGATGTCGATATCATCGGCGTACGCCAGCAGTTGTACACTCTTGTGGTACAAAATGCTTCCTGTATGGTTAAGTTCTGCAGCTCGTATTATCTTTTCCAGCATCAAATTGAAGAAGTCACACGAAAGGGAGTCACCTTGTCTGAAACCTCGTTTGGTCTCGAACGGTTCGGAGAGGTCCTTCCCAATTCTGACGAAGCTGGTGGTGTTAGTCAACGTCATTTGGTATAGCCGTATAAGTTTTGCAGGGAAACCAAATTCAGACATTGCGGCATATAGGCAATTCCTATTCGTCCTATTAAAAGCGGATTTTAAATCGACAAAGAGATGGTGTATGTCGATTCCTTTTTCGTGAGTTTTTTCCAGGATTTGGCGTATTGTGAAGATCCGGTCGATAGTAGATTTACCAGGTCTGAAGCCACACTGATAAGGTCCAATCAGCTTATTGACGGTGGGCTTCAATCTTTCGCACAATACACTTGCTAGGACCTTATATGCGATATTCAGAAGGCTTATCCCACGATAATTCGCGCGTACTGTGGGATCTCCTTTTTTGTGGATTGGGCAGAGCACACTTAAGTTCCAATCGTCGGGCATGCGCTCGTCCGGCCATATTCTGCATAGGAGTTGATGCATGTTCCTTATCAACTCTTCGCCACCATGTTTGAATAGCTCGGCTGGCAAGCCGTCAGTGCCCGGTGCTTTATTATTCTTAAGCCGAGATACTGCTATTCGCACTTCGTCATGATCGGGTGGTGGAACATTCCTACCATCATCTGCTATTGGGGTTCGGGTCGTACATCTTCTCCTTCAGCAATTTCACTGTTGCCATTATCTAGCAAGGAGGAGAAGTGATCCCTCCAGAAATTAAGTACACCCTGGACATCAGTTACCAGATCCCCGTTATCATTCCGGCAGGAATTTTCCCCGGTCTTGAAACCTTCAGTCCTCCGCCTGATTTTTTGATAGAATCTTCGAGCGTGGTTCCTACCCGCCAGCATCTCAAGCTCTGCACACTTGCGCCTTTCAGCCTCCCTTTTCTTCTTTCGAAAAAGGCGCCTCTCTTCCTTCCTCGCCGTTCGATAACGCTCCCATACGCTTGGAGTTGCGCCCGCACACAATGTAGCCCTGTAGGCGGCGTTCTTTCTTTCCGAGGCATCGCGACATTCCTTATTCGTACCAGGTTTTTTTTGCGGGTTCGCTTGTATCCTATAGATTCCTCAGCGGCGATACGAAGTGAACGAGCATGTGTTCCCATTCCTCAGATACATCGTTTGGTGAAGGAGAGCAGGAGTGAGAGCCGAGTGGTGTATTCATTGGCTGTCTGCGTCATGTGCAGCCTTTCGACTTCAACTTTCGTTGCTGTCCTGTTGGCACATTCTTTGCTGCACAGAGGCGGGTGCGTACGTTGGCTGCTACAAGAAAATGGTCGGAGTCGACATTGGTACCACGGATTGTGCGCACATCTAGGATGCTGCAGCTGTGTCTGCCGTCGATCATGACGTGATCAATTTGATTTCGTGTTTTTCGATCAGGGGACAGCCATGTGGCTTGGAGTATTTTTTTGTGCTGGAATCTGGTACTGCTAATGACCATGTTTCGTGACCCGGCGAAGTCGATCAGCCTCGTCCCATTGGGACTGGTTACGTAGTGAAGACTGAATTTTCCGACTGTGCTGCCAAAGATACCTTCCTTACCCACCCTGGCATTAAAATCGCCAAGCACAATCTTAATGTCCTGACGGGGGCAGCGGTCGTAGGCATGCTCTAACTGCTCATAGAAAGTGTCTTTGATCGCATCGTCCTTCTCTTCCGTCGGGGCGTGGGCGCAGATGAGAGATATGTTCAAAAATCTCGCTTTGATGCGGATGGTGGCTAGACGCTCGTTCACTGGCGTGAACGACAGTACCCTGCGGCTGAGTCTCTTTCCCACCACAAAACCAACACCAAATATACGCTCCTCTGCATGGCCACTGTAATATATAGCGCAAGGCCCGCATTTCTTCTTGCCTTGCCCCTTCCACCGCATCTCTTGTATGGCGGTGATGTCAGCTTTCACTCTTCCGAGGACATCGACCAGCTGGGCAGAGGCACCTTAAGGTTCGGACGTTCCAGGTGCGTACCCTCAAATCATAGTCCTTTAAACGTTTGCCATGGTCATCATCAGAAAGGGGTGGTGTCATCCGAGGCTTTGTTGATGTTTTCATTAGATAGGATTTTTACGTGGTGGGTCCCAAGCCCGACGCACAACCCGCCCTGCGGGAGTTGTATATTGTTACACGTTTATATAGCGAGCCGGTTGCTCCAAGACAGACGCCCGCTCGCACCCGCACCTTCTGGTGAACAGACGCTGCAGTTATTCCCCTCAACAAGCCCTTAAACCGAATATGTCTGAGTGGCCTTGTCGAGTTGTCGCTTTCTCACTTTAGTTCACCACCAAACGGGTGTTCGGTGGCTATCCAGAGGACACTGCGTGGAAGTCGTGAGCTGCTTGCTCCCACCCCCAGGTGGATGGCAGTCAGAAGCCTTCCCCACTTACGTGGACTTCTACACACGGAGCCATCCTCCACGGGAACACTGAACATATGAAAACCCATTTAGGCGCGCTTCACTTCGATTTACTTCGAAAATTTTGCGGTGACAACACTGCCTATAACTCGATAAATAATTGAAGCTTGATGTATACACTTTTACAACTTGTGGTAATACATGCTCTAAATTTTAGCGGAATTGGTTGACGGCCACGCCCACGTTTATATATAGGAACTTTAAAGTGGCCTATTAAAAATATTTTAAGCGATGTCTTTGTCAAATATAAAGATAATTCATTGAAATTTTGTGGCGTGGATTCCACAGTAGACCGGAAAAAAAAACATAAACATTTTGGAAAATGGGCGTGGCAGCGCCCCTTTTTAGACGAGATTTCAGAGCCCATAACTCGACAAATAATTGAGATGTTATGACGGAACTTTGTACTTAAACTTTTATCACTTGTGGTAATAGTCGTGCACAAATTTAGCGAAATTGGTTTATGACCACGCCTACTTTTTAACAAAGATATTTCTTGAACACCCTTTGGGAATTTGTAACGTGACATCTTCGTAACTAGAAGTCATAAAGGAGTTAAATGTTGCACTAACAATAACATTTATATGTATGCTTATTTGGATGATTGATAAAAATTTAAAAAAATGGGCGTGGCTGCGCCCACTTTATGCGGCACTAGCTTTATATAAAATACACCGTGTTTCCATCAAATGCAAACAAACTATTAAAGCATACAGCTGAGTATCTAATGTTCGATTCCACTCGAACTTAGGCTTCCTTACTTGTTTTATTTTAGTCTATTTATTATATTTATTTTATTTCTTATTTTTTATTCTTCTATTGATTTCGGTTCATTTGACGCATTTTGGTTAGTTTATTGTAAACAACCATATAATCAAATACATATAAAATTAAATACCCATTTTAAAATATCTCCCGCAAATGTAAGTTTTAGAAATAAATGTTTCGTGTATAAACTCTGCAGTGCTAATAAAAAACATATTTTTTTCTATTTAAGATATAAGAAATATGGATAATCCAGTGGATTCTGATAATACAGAGAATGTGGAGATGGAGACGCAGCCAGAATCATCAGCGTCATCATTAAATCTAGAACATATGCCTTCGCAAAACACATTGGCATTCTGTTTATTTACTTACTTAATTGGCACGTAACCGTCTAGACGATTTTGGCCTAGTCCAACATAGCACGCCTGCTATTTCTGTTTCGTGCAGCATGGCGCCAATTGGGAATACCTAGGGAGCCAGCATCACTGTCCACCTGATCTTCCCAACGCATATTCTTTCTTCTGCGTTCAGCGGGTTTCGACAACAGAAATACTTTTTTCGCAGGAGCACCTTCATCCATTATCGCGACATGACCTCCCCAGCGGAGCCGCTGGGTCTTTATTCGCTGAACAATGTCGACGTCTGCATACAGCTCATTGTTAAATCTCCGTCGATACTCGCCCTCGCCAAAGCGCAAAAGTCCATAAATCCTCCGAAGAACTTTCCTCTCGAATACTCCAAGCGCCATCTCATCTCCTTTTGATATAGTCCATCCTTCTGCGCTGTACATGAGGACTGGAACGATGAGTGTCCTGTAGAGTGTGATTTTGGTTCGTTGAGAGAGGACTTTACTTTTCAAATGCCTACTTAGTCCAAAGTAGCATTTATTGACAAGAGTGATTCAGTGCTGACATTATGTTTGGTGTTAATGCTGGTTCCCAAATATACGTTTGGTTTAGACTCTAAAACTTTAGAGGCTGAATTAGGCGATATTTCGCTTCCAACTACGAGCGACATTTTGAAATATTATTTTATTTATTTATTTATTTATTTATTTATTTATTTATTTATTTGGTCTTTGAATTCAAAAAAAAAATTCTTACAGACTATATACATATGCAAATTATACCCATACATTATTTATTCATGCAAGAAAAAAGTCTTGAAATGGTTGATTAGCATTGAATGCGACCATGTAAAATCAGCACCTGACGAACTGAAAAATAAATTAAGCTCAGCACATGCTCTAGAAATAGGTGCATTGACGCCATAGTTGTTTTTTGATAGACCAATTTTTAAGGTTTCGTAACGACGCAAGTTCCTGTAGGGCACATTAAATCGAATTTTATCAAGTTGAGAAGGGCAATCGATTGCGCCAGAGATAATACTGAGAACAAAAGAGCACGAAAGGAAGCTTCTTCTGGCATCTAGTGATATAAGGTTAATCGGCATACATCGGGATTTATACGGAGGTAAAGGCTCGGAAAATTTTAGGGGCCTAAGAGGGAATCGAAGAAACACTTTCTGTACCCTTTCTAGCCGATTAGAGAGACCAGTTTGAGAGGGCCTCCAAATGAAGGCTGCATACTCTAACCTCGATCTGACAAAGGCAAAATATAAAGTCTTAAGAGTGTTTGGGTTAGTGAAAGCAGCACAATTACGACGAATGAATGCTAGCATTGAGTAAGACCGAGATATTACAAGAATAACGTGGCTATTAAAGCAAAACTTAGAGTCGAAAATAACTCCCAAATCTTTAATTTCTTCAACGAGTTTCAGTTTAGCGTCAGCATTATAATATGACGTTTGCAAAATAGTAACGGATTTGGCGAAAGTTACATGAAAACATTTTTTTATGCTTAAATGTAAGCAATTCAGCTTGCACCACTTGTGGACATTAAGCAAGTCACATTGCATTCTCATAGAGTCGCTAGTGTTGTTAATGACTGCAAATATTTTGAGATCGTCGGCATACAGCAAGTGTTCCGCAAACGAAAAGCATGAACCAATATCATTAATGAATATTATAAAGAAAAGGAGTCCTAGGATACTCCCTTGTGGAACTCCAGACTATGCGACAAATGTCCGCGATGTTGCATTATCAAGAGCAACTACGCAACGTCTATTGGATAAATAGGATTTGATCCATGATAAGAAGATGGAATGAAACCCAAAAGACTCGAGCTTCAGTAAGAGTATTCTATGAGAAACTTTGTCGAAAGCCTTGGAGAAGTCAGTGTATATCGTATCAACTTGCGATCTACTTTGAAAAGCAGATATGCAATAGTCACTAAAAATGGATAGATTAGTAACCGTGGAGCGGCATGCAAAAAAGCCGTGTTGCTTAGGGGAAATTAAGCTTTTTACCACAAAACGTTTTTTTCTTGGCCGTCCGTTGCAAAAACCTAAATAAAATATTTTCATACGACACATTAACCCCACACGTTTGTGACAAATTGATACAAATTTGGAACAAATTAAATGTTGAGGTTATTGAAAAAAAAAAATATTATTAAGAAATTGGGAAGATTATTGAAAAATTGCCGTGAAGCTTGTAAGATAAAAACAAAAAATTATGCTAAATTCAGAAAATTTTTTGACAGTAAAGCGAAAATATTTTACATCGGAAAATGTAAATGCCAGCTCAAAACAGCTCGATGTAATTGTAGCAAAATTCCTGACCGACTACATGAATTCATGTTGTATCAGCATAACGAACGCAGAATTACCTGAATATTTGCCAGTCGAAACAGAAATATCGACTGTATTACCATCTTTACATTCAGGTACATCATCTGATCCAATATTTCAACCAACCGCATGAGATGTGCATGAATTGGAAATTTATGAACCTCCTGGTTCGGAACCGTGCGAAGAATGTATACCAGTGATCTGCACATGCAGCTTGTTTGCCCTTTCAAGCGCTTGAAAATTTTTCCAATCTCTCGCTTGCTTGGTTTGCTTTTAAACAAACAAGCAAGCGCTTAAAACCGAAACAAACTGATTAAGGTTGTTCTCTGTTTCCAATATTTTTGCCAAGATATCATGATATCTTGAGAAATTTGCCACACAGAGAGAGCGCACCTTTAAGAAAATAAAATTCTAACTGACTTCATTGTGAACTAGCATGTTAGTCATATTCTTTCCACTATTTATACCATAGGTGGCCAGGAATTAAGCGTAAGGGAGCCACACGACAACATCAATAAAAATTGCAACAACCTTCTCGGAATTATAAAAATATTATTTTGCCAATTAACGGTTTATTGCAACAACATGTACTTATCTATGTACATACATAAAAAAAATCAAACTCCCATGAGCACTTAAACTTTCTATTCTTAGATGTCATTTTGAAAAGAACAAATGTACAATGTAGGTACATACATACATATGTATGTATAGATATGCTGCAGCTAGACATTCAAATATTTTGCTAAACAACATAAACGAGGTAGCAGATATAAATGTACAACCATATGTACATATGTATGTATGTATGAAGGCGTAACTACACAGTGAATGTCGGTCGAAGCTGGACCGTTAGGTTTGAGTGCTCGCCGCGACGACGATTTCTGTGAAAAAAATAAATGTGCGATAATCTGTAGAAATTGATTTGCTTGTTGTTGGGAGGCAAACGGAGCCACTGGAGCCATTGGGTGGCCATTTATGATTTATACGACTGTTGTTGCTTTGCTTTGCTTGCTTCAATTTCGAATTAATTAATTTTTTATCTGAATAAAATAAAATAATTGAAAAAAAAGAACTAGAAACATAAATTCAAACTCACTTCTCATAGAAGACTATTGTGAATGTAATAACATGGTTGTATTTCCCGTGATATTTTTCTCATGATATCAAATATCACGGGTTGGGGTATGAGAAATTTGCCGAAGCTCCAAATTTGACAAAACGTGTATTTTGTTGTTGTGCTCGGCAAATTTATCACACGTATGTCATCTCGGCAAATTTGCCAGGTCAAAATCACACAGAGAGAACAACCTTATTGAAAAAAATGCAAGCAAGCTCTTGCTTGTTTGTTTCAAAGCAAACCGAGCGAGCGCTTGCTTGAAACAAAAATTCATGCCACTATCACCAACACCGTCGGCTGTACCGAAATGACGTTTTCGGCAAATCGTAATTATGACAACCGACGGCGCGCCGTATCTTTCGAAGTTCGGTAAATCGACATTATGAACACCGAATGAACGAACATTTTGACAGTTTTTCGTGCCGAAATTTGCCGCAAGTATTTGGTTGCGGCGATATTAACAAAATATCAAAAAATTACAATAACAGTTTAAGTAAATTGTTTAAATGCATGTATGAAGTTGGAATAAGTGTTAATAAGTGTGAATATATGTAAACACATTAATCAACCGGTCGCGAGAAGCCACAAACATGGCGTGGGTCCATTGCATTTTCCCCCGAGATTGAATTGCTGTTATATGCAAAAAAAAATTCAGAGAAAAAATTGTGAAGTAATGATAATAACAGTGATTCACGCGTGTATGTAGGTTTTAGAAATTAAAATATATTTTCACCCAAGATTAATAATGCATTTTCTGAAGTTGATAATTATTGTTTGACTACTATAAAAAAGCAACTAACGAATTATGGATGTGTATTACCAACAATTTACCATTTCAGCAAAAATTTTCGTCTCAATAAAGACGCGTTCAAATAAATATTGCAGGTGGTGGAAGGCCGGCTTCAGTATAATGCGCCCGCCGTATTTATTTTCAAACCACTAAGAATGTTTCAATGAATCCTTCAGGAAAAGTTCTGTGAATGATAATTTTACTAGTTATAACACTCCCGACTACGCAAAATTACAGTAAATCTCTCCAGATATAACTCCAGAAAGGGAGTTCTGTCGGCTGAGAGTTACTTTTCAAAGCGCGGCGGCCTTCGCAATGCATAAGGGTGCTCTACGCAAAAATACTGTGTTATTAATGAATTATAAGTTTCCGCAAGATTTCCTTTGAATTTTAGTGATCTATCGACAAAAAAAAGAAACGAAAAATTCCGGTGTCGGGTACATTGTTATTGAAATTTTCCCGTTTTTGTATAGGGTAAGGTGGGGTGCCTTTGACACCTTTTTTTGAAGTCTCATATCTCAGACATTTTTGGGGAAAACTAAGGTTTTAACAATTGACAATAACTATACATTATTTATCTCAATATTTTAGTAGCTAATGAGTTATAACAAGTAAGGAAGCCTAAGTTTGAGTGGAATCGAACATTAGATACTCAGCTGTATGCTCTCATTGTTTGTTTGCGTTTGTTCGATATAGGGTGTATTTTATATGTAACGAGTGCTGCATAAACAGGGCGCGGCCACGCCCATTTTCAAAATTTATATCAATCATCCAAATAAGCATATAAATATTATTGTTAGTGCAAAATTTCATCCCTCTATGACTTTTAGTTACAAAGACTTCTCGTTACAAATTCCAAAAGGGTGTTCCAGAAATATCTTTGTTAAAAAGTAGGCGTGGTCATAAACCGATTTCAATACATTTTTGCGTGTCTATTAACACAGGTTATAAAAGTGTATAAACCAAGTTTCGTCATAATATCTCAGTTATTTGTCGAGTAATAGGCACGTAGATTCCTTTGCATAAAAAGAGGCGGTGCCACGCCCATTTTCTAAACTTTTTCTATTTTTTGTTTCCGGTCTATTGTAAAACTCATGTCACAAAATTTCAATGAATTATCTTTATATTTCACAGAGATATCCATTAAAATGGTTTTATTAGGTCACTTTATAATACCCATATATAGAAGTGGGCGTGGTCGTCAACCGATTTTGGTAATTTTTCGTCCACACATTTGGCTAGGTAAATATATCACGCGTACCAAATTTCATCGATACATCTTTAACGGTTTCTGAGTTATGGCTTATTAAACTTTCAATATTTGCCCCTTAATAAATGGGCGTGGCACCGCCCATTTTCCAAAATTTTTGTATTTTTTGTTTTATGTCCGTAGTTGGACTCCTGCCACAAAATCTCAGTGATAGATCTTTATATTTGACAGAGATATCGCTTAAAATGTTTTTATTAGGCCCCTTTATAGTTCCCACATATAAAAATGGGCGTGGCCGTCAACCGATTTTGATAATTTTTCGCCAAAACATTTGCCTAAGTAAGCAAATTACGCGTACCAAATTGCATCGATATATCTTCAACGGTTTCTGAGTTATGGCATATAAAACTTTCAATGTTTGCCCCTTAATAAGTGGGCGTGGCACCGCCCATTTTCCAAAATTTTTGTACTTTTTGTTTTATGTCCATAGTTGGACTCCTGCCACAAAATTTCAGTGATAGATCTTTATATTTGACAGAGATATCGCTTAAAATGGTTTTATTAGGTCACTTTATAATACCCATATATAAAAGTGGGCATGGCACCGCCCATTTTTAAAAACTTCATCAAATTTCTTCATAATGGCCTGAGCTCAATACGTGGGTAAAATTTTATCACTCTAGCTATATTAGTGGCTGAGATACCAAATTTCCGATTTTTTCTATATAGGAAAAGTGGGCGTGGTCATGGTCCGATTTCGCCCATTTTCAATACCAACCGTCCCAGTCTCGATACCAACTTGCATTTCAAATTTCATCAAAATATCTCAATTTTTACGCGAGTTAGAGTGCGTACGGACGGACGAACGGACGGACCTACATGGCTCAATCGATTTCTCTTTTCACCCTGATCATTTTGATATATATAAGTCCATATCTATCTCGATTATTTCATTATGTTACAATCCACCGTTATGAAATCAAAATTATAATACTCTGTGTACTAGTACAGCTGAGTATAAAAATACCTACTTTGAAATATTTGAACTACAACCGATTATTCAGATATGGACATTTTGGTGTATAACTCCTCCATTTTAACAGCTAACGGCGTGAAATTTTTAAGTATTTGTACCCATATGGGCCCAAACAGGGTTACCGAAAATTGTCAAGATCGGACCACTATAACATATAGCTCCCCTACAACCGATTGTTCAGATATGGACATTTTGGTGTATAACTCCTCCATTTTAACAGATAACGGCGTGAAATTTTGATGTATTTGTACCCATATGGGCCCAACCGGGATTACTGAAAATTGTTAAAATCGGACCACTATAACCTATAGCTCCCCTACAACCGATTGTTCAGATATGGACATTTTGGTGTATAACTTCTCCATTTTAACAGCTAACGGCGTGAAATTTTTAAGTATTTGTACCCATATGGGCCAAAACAGGGTTACCGAAAATTGTCTAGATCGGACCACTATAACATATAGCTCCCCTACAACCGATTGTTCAGATATGGACATTTTGGTGTATAACTCCTCCATTTTAACAGCTAACGGCGTGAAATTTTTAAGTATTTGTACCCATATGGGCCAAAACAGGGTTACCGAAAATTGTCAAGATCGGACCACTATAACATATAGCTCCCCTACAACCGATTGTTCAGATATGGACATTTTGGTGTATAACTCCTCTATTTTAACAGCTAACGGCGTGAAATTTCGAAGTATTTGTACCCATATGGGCCCAAACAGGGTTACCGAAAATTGTCAAGATCGGACCACTATAACATATAGCTCCCCTACAACCGATTGTTCAGATATGGACATTTTGTTGTATAACTCCTCCATTTTAACAACTAACGGCGTCAAATTTTGAAGAATTTGTACCCATATGGGCCCAAACGGGATTACTGAAAATTGTTAAGATCGGACCACTATAACCTATAGCTCCCCTATAATATAATATAATACCATAGCGCTATTATAACTCTGACGAGTTTTATGGCCGAGCTTCTCTCCCAATTCGAGGTGTGCTCCTTTTTGTTTTTCTTACTAATTGGGTGGACCTACAGTTTTATGCCGGCTCCGAACGGCGAATGCATTTTTTGTGAGAAGCTTTTTCATGGCAGAAATACACTCGGAGGGTATGCCGACCACTGCCGAGAGGTGACCGCTGCTCTTAAAAAATCCAATAATTGGATTTTTACTAATTAGAAAAATGTTTTGGTGTTTTGCTCTGACCGTGGTTTGAACCCGAGACCTCTGGCATAGCAGGCGAGCACTCTACCCACTGCACCACAGCGGCCACGACAGGGTTACCGAAAATTGTCAAGATCGAACCACTATAACATATAGCTCCCCTAAAACCGATTGTTCAGATATGAACATTTTGGTGTATAACTCCTCCATTTAAATAGCCAAGACACCATTTTTTCTAATAAATCTTTCCATAAATAACCCACAGAATTAAAATTATAAATTAAACTTAATCCGGCTATGTACATACATAAGTAACTTTTAATTTCCCCACTCATGAAAGGTATGAAGTCTTCGGTACGGCCGAAGACAGCCGCGCTTTTACTTGTTTTCTTTGCAAATATAACAAAACCGAAATCTGGTTACTTATTGGCTTGCATACGGGAGTGAATAGAATGAAATTCATACAGGCTAGTTTGAAGAGAGGTAACTTAAAAGCCTCAATGAAGCATGGAATATAATGTTGAATGTCCCACTATATGATGTCGTTGATGTTGATGTCACGTTTCGAATGAATAGAAATAGTAGAGGAGAGAACACAATAAAAGTAAAGTGAATGTTTCAAAAAAATAATAATTGAGTTAAACGTTGCAACTTTTAGGATGGGATGAAGTTACATACATACATACATACATACATACATACAAGTGAAGCTAATAAAAGCGTGTTAAAAAAGAACCTATTTTTTGCTCAACTTTGGGCACCCGGTACGGCTAAACGAAAAGAGACTCAAAAATTTTTATATAAGCTTTTTTTATTAAAATTTGATGTATCTGTTGATCTCTATTTAAAAAAATGGTTTTACTCATACTTTAATTTTGAATTTATTTTTGGCCGCAATCACCCATTGTGTGACGCTTAGCTATGAAATAATGCGAGACCAGCTTATTGATGTGTTGTACAAAATCGTTAACAAATGTGGTTGTAGTAGAAGAAATGGTTTCGACATAACATCCGAGTGTTGTGTTCTATTTTTTGTAAATTACTTTTTGAATCAAATTTGTTTTGTAATATTTCAACATCATCGTTCTAAGGTTCGTTAAATTATCGTAGCACCGACCACACATTGATACGCAACACTCGCTGTTTCCTATATTACCATTACAGACAACGAATTTAATAACATCTTTATAGTTTATGAAATTACGTTGACCTTCAGTTTCCATCGATTTCAAACCGGATTTTTCGAACATCAGTTTTACATTCTGATGCAATGTACACTAGGCATATAACCAATTTTGACGAAAAATTTGGCATACCACCACATGGTGGCAAATATTGTACAAGAAATGAATATCACTTTTTAGGCGATTTCGGTTCAAAAACGTTCCGCGCAAAAATAGATTTCTAAAAAAAGTATATATATATATTTTTATTTTTACATTTTTGTCAATTGTTATATGAAATAAGTTTTAAGTTTAAAGTATGTGATGATTTACACAATGGTAAAATGTCTTGCACAATTTTAATTGCACGCTCTGTGCAGATGTACAAAACTTTTTTTGTTTTTTTCAGCAGTTCAGATAAAAAAGTAATTTTGGTTTGCGCGGAAACTTTTTTGCAATTTCGCAAAAAAAAAATAATGTGTTTCATACTTTTTTATGCTCTATTCGACTATGGTATGCCGTTTTTCATATTTGCAAAAATTGTAAAAAGTTATATGCCTAATGTACACACACAAACATTTTGCTAGTTTCCAACCCCAAGTTTGATACAATTCTCTGGTCGCAACATGGTAAATTTTGTAAATCCTAATTGAAGTGAAGGATGTATTTTTCTAAATTCATAGTATGTTTCACGAAGCATTAGTTTTTTTTTGAACTTTCTCGCGTAGGTTTCCTTGTCTTACTACTATTGAGTCCCGTGATCCCGGCATGATTCGGCTGATTTCATCATCTTCATAAAACAATTTTACTGTGCTTAAAGTTAGTTCAAGTAAACTGCGTCTGTCCTTGCTAGGGCGTTTGATGTCCCAAAACTTTGTTTTATTTTTATTACAAGCTTTTATTTAACTTCACTTTTTGTATGTCGTGGAATTTTGCAACGAATATTTAAGATACTTCTAGTTGAGCTAGGTACTTGAAATTTGGAACATAGTTCAGGACCCGAAGACAATGCAATGTGAAATAAAAAAAAATCCGATAGATGGCGCTGGTGTCAAGATATTTGTAAAATTCGTATTTACCGACCGAATTTGTTCATATTCGGTATATATATTGCCTATGTGGAAGTAAATACATCTGTGGAAAAAAATCGCCGCTAGGTGGCGCTGGTGTCAAGTTATTTGTAAAATTCTTATTTACCGACCGAATTTGTTCATATTCGGTATATATATTGCTTATGAGAAAGTAAATATATCCGTGGAAATAAATCGCCGCTAGGTGGCGCTAGTGTCAAGATATTTAGAAAATTAGTATTTATGAACCAATTTTGTTCCTATTTTGAACACGTATTACGAAGTAATCTATTCACAAAAGAGTATAGTAAAACCACTTAAGAGACTCCACAGGAATTGGATAATAAAAAAACTGGCTGAGCAGAAACCATCAAAATGTAAAATATAGTGCACTTCATATCAGTGGCGTAGCTAGAGAATTTTTCGGGGGGGGTTACAGCCAATGTAAAAAATTTACCAAAATTAAAATTACCAAAAAAAACTACAATTTTTTTTACAAATGATAAAAATCGCTAGCTTAGAATGCAAATTGTGTAAGTCCTTTTTTAAAACTTTGTAGGAGAGACAAACAAAAAAATTCGAAATGAAAAAAAATTTCTGTTCATATAAATATTTGGACTTACACAATTTGCGTATCACTGAATAACAACGAGTAGAAATATGACAAGTATCTCAGACTTGTTTAGCGCGGTGCGTATTTGATTTTTCTAGCGTTCTACATAAAAATACACTTTTTCATAAAAGTGGACTTACACAGTTTCCACTCTAAGCTAGCGAAATGTAATTTTTTTCGGACTATAATTTAACATTTTAGTACACAAATATCGCTTATAATACATATATCAAACTCTTAAGGCCCTTGGCCACTTAAAATCTGGAATGTTAAGAAGTGTATACATATGTGTGAGTGTCGGGTGATTGACGCAAATATCTAAAAGATTTGATTCTCATCAACGCGAGCCCGAACAAGAACGTGTAGCACGACGACTGCCGATTGCACTAACACACAAAAAAACTCACACATACACACTCCTTGACATGCCAGATTGTCAGTTGCCAAGGGCCTTTAACTATACTTCAAAAGTAAGTCTCATATTCTCTTCTGCAAATCTACGCGCATAGGTAGATTTTCAAGTTTTATGCGCCCAAAATTGAATTTTGTAAAATTGTTACAATTACAGAAAAAAACATACCCACATATTGGAAATAGAATGGGGAACAATAATTAATCGCTTTTTTCCCGACCCCATACTCTGCACTTGCCCCAGATGGTCGCAACTTAGCATATCTGAAGTTAATTTTTTTGTTTTTTTCTTACATATTTTTAAGTGCTAATTTCAACTTGAATATTTATTATTTAAAGCATTTCATTTAAGTAATCGTGGTGAATCCTAAAGGTTCAAGTAATTATTAACACTTTTCAATAATATCCTTGGTTTCCAATAATTCTAAGTTTATAGTTTTAAGCTTTTAAAGTTGGGATATTTAAAAAAAAATTATCACTCTTTTTCATGTTAAAAATTGGTTTTGTTATGTTGCTCTGTCAGACTCAGTCAAATTAACCCTCGGACATGATATCTAGTACAATTAGTAGTTAGCCGACAAAAAATCACGTCGCACAAAGCCGCACTTCAGTACTAGATACAGGGTTTTTCATATGTACCTACAATAATTTTCTTTTTGTGCTTTATATTTAATTTTAATGTTTATATTTTTAACGCATATCTTGGTTAATGTAGGTGATGCTCGAAAGTAACCCAGATATTTAGCAGCGATTATTGTTAACTTTTTAGGCAGTATTTTTAGTATTTCTAATTTTTCAAAGTTAAGGAAGTACTTATCATAAAAAGGGGCTAAGAATTATAAAGCTACATTTTTTAGAAGATTTTTGAGTATGCAATTTTGCAGCTCATTCAATTGTAATATAATAATATGCAACATTCAACTTTTTGAAAAATTTCATTGGCTTTTCGGAAATTTTAATTGGAACGGTCTCACGTACATATAACGCAAACACCCTACAGAAAAAAATTACTAAAATCGACGGAAATTTTTACAGCATTGAGAATAGCACTTTTTACACTAAAATTTTTTGGCTACATAACAGTACACTTAGAAATCTCCTCAAAATCTTCTATAAATTCTGGCCGCGTTTTGAAATTTTAATCCACTTTTAGAAATTTCTACGATTTTTCGGATTTTTCCATAAGCTTAGAAATCCTGCTTAAGGCGATTTTTATTGAAAAATTGTTTACATTTTTAAACGAAAATAAGAGAGTCAAATTTTGTTTGAAATAAATTTAAAAACTCTGGCGTATGATTTTTTTTTTGAGTCACTGTATATATTTTTCAATAAAATCGACTTTTAACTAGAGCCCTAGATACCCGGGTATCGAGCAATTCGATCTGATCGTTTTTGTTTGAAGCCCGTTTGTTGTTCAAATGCCCGTACAAACATTCGAGCATTCGAGCTTACAAACAAAAAAAATGTGTATCGGAAAAACAAAAATAAAAAAACTACATATGTATAAAGAAAAAAAAAAAAAAATAAACAAAAGAAAAAAACAAACTTCAAAATACCCGAATTGTTCAAATGCCCGTACAAACATACGGGTAATAAACAAACAAACAACTCTTCGAGCATTTTAATAACAACTGTTCGGGCTACTCGAAAATGTTCAAAAAAAAAATCGAGAGCTCTACTTTTAACACAAATTATTAAAATTTTGCATTAAACAAGCAATTTGGAATAGATGTACACAATAAAATATTTCTACCTATGTGCTACGGTTATAAATAATAATTTTCTTATATAATTTAGTTTTTTAATATTCCATTTTGACAGACATTAAGTAAAATCTCAAGTTCAGATACTCTTATACATGGCATAGTTATTCCCATTGTAGTTTATACTAATATTATTTGATTAAGATGATAAGTAATTGAAAGAAAACTTGAAATTTAAATAATTGGCGTTACTTTTCTGTTATTGGCATGTTAATAACAGCAATACTGTATAATAATTGTAGCGTTTGTTGAGCCGTAGGGAAGTGCAGGAGCCGTAGGAATTTTACCACAAAAGAGCGAATATAAGTACAAAGAATGTAAATTGTGGTAAAATTCCTGCGGTTCTTGCACTTTCCTACGGCTCAACAAACGCTAGAATTATAAGTAATACTTCGTGAAAAAGCGCTAAATTTCGAATTACCAATTTCAAAAAATTACTATTCTCATTGATTTTTTCCTGAAAAAGAAATGTATGCTAATAAAGTCAAAGATGGTTTTATGGTCAAAACGAATCTTTCGGGGGGGGTTTTGTCCCCAAAACCCCCCCCGTTACTACGCCACTGCTTCATATTAAAAACTGTTGGACTATATTGATAGTGGGAGTGTTGACAAATATTAGATGTAATATGCATTGTAAAACTAAAAAGGCAAAAATAAAACAAAGTAAAAAAAATTTTTTAAAAAGCTTTTATTTAATATTAATATAAAAATTTACTAAAAAGGAAAAAAATAATTTTTTTATATTTTTGAACAAGATTTATATTAGTCCTTAGTTCATTTGGATCTTAATTTCAATCTAAGCATACATTTAACGTATTTCTTCAAAGCATTTCTGTATATGTATCAACATAAATAAAAGCGCGGATACTCATTAGATATTCATGTTATAAAACAGTATTGGTGAAATGTAAGGAAGCGATAAAAACTTTAAATTCCAATTACGTAAGATATGCATTACGTAAAGAGCACCCGCGCTTTTATTTATGTTGATACATATACAGAAATGCTTTGAAGAAATACGTTAAATGTATGCTTAGATTGAAATTAAGATCCAAATGAACTAAGGACTAATATAAATCTTGTTCAAAAATATAAAAAAATTATTTTTTTCCTTTTTAGTAAATTTTTATATTAATATTAAATAAAAGCTTTTTAAAAAATTTTTTTACTTTGTTTTTTTTGTATATCTCTGCTAATTTTTATCAATTCGTAAGATAAATCATGCCCACAAATGTCTTTAATTTCCTTAGATGTCATGGTGTTTGGTAATAAAGATAAAATTTTTTGCTTATCCAAATTATTTGAGCAGTTTTCGATTTGATATTTCATGTTCTCCAAAATTTGTTCGTAGTAAGCTTTGATCTTCTTTAGGTCTTCTGATAAGCTTAAGCTAATATTTCGAAGTTGAGAGGAACATTTTGTTGAAAGCTGCACAAATCTGTATTTATTAGTTGATTCCATATTAATTTAAGGACAAAAAAAACGAAGTTTTGAAATTAACGTACGTTCGCTTTGAATTTGCAATGAAAACTGAAACAAATTCCTAGAATTAAAAAAAATCTGTATAACTTCCAAAGTATAGCTAGGTACCTTTTTTTGTCATGTCACCTAGTCCCTGTCGTTCATCGCGCCAGCCCGCGGAAGAAAAAACATATAAATGTAAATGAAAACTTAAACTGTTTATCCACTTTTGAGAAAAAAAAAAAAATAAAAATAAATAAATAAATAAATAAATACATAAATAATAATAATAACAATAATAATAATAATAATAATAATAATAATAATAATAATAATAATAATAATAATAATAATAATAATAATAATAATAATAATAATAATAATAATAATAATAATAATAATAATAATAATAATAATAATAATAATAATAATAATAATAATAATAATAATAATAATAATAATAATAATAATAATAATAATAATAATAATAATAATAATAATAATAATAATAATAATAATAATAATAATAATAATAATAATAGTAATAATAATAATAATAATAATAATAATAATAATAATAATAATAATAATAATAATAATAATAATAATAATAATAATAATAATAATAATAATAATAATAATAATAATAATAATAATAATTGTATTGTATTTGTATTGTATTGTGTTTATTTCATGAAGATTAACGGTTCATTTACAAATGCAACAGGCCCCGCGAAGCTCTATCGCTTTTCTGCGGGTCTTTATATAAAAACTGAAACTTAATTTTAATACATTTCATCTTAGTATCTAGGTTAACATTTCTCAAGATCATTTATCATTTGCTTAAAAATTAGTAAATCCAATTGAATGGGAAAACCAGAATTGAAATTAGGGAGTGGATGAAAAGAGATAAGAAGAGAAAGAAAAAGAAGATAGAGAGATGAGGTTTGAGATATAACGTGCACATATCCAAGGGCTAGAATATGTAATTCAGTGCATTATGCTCTTTATATGCTTTACCAGTAGTGTTTTTCTGGAAGGAGTTTTCGGCAAGTTGACAAGATTAGCTGGCAAGATGTTCAAAAGTAATGGGAGTTGCACAGTGAGTGTAGCTTTCTCATAACTGTTGGTAGATTTTGGCACTTTTAATCTGTTTTCATTACGTCTGCGTGTTGCGAATTGGTGGTCGATTGGTGTCCGCAGTCGACTGTCATCATAAAATTCATTTAAAATTGTGGTGGAATATATAGATTTAATGTCCAGAAGGTCAAGGTCTTTGTTGAGTGAGGTGTTTTGGTTGTAAATATTTCTTTTTTTGGCTAAAATTTTAAGAATTTGACTCTGGCTTTCTTGTAGGCGATAATAATAATAATAATAATAATAATAATAATAATAATAATAATAATAATAATAATAATAATAATAATAATAATAATAATAATAATAATAATAATAATAATAATAATAATAATAATAATAATAATAATAATAATAATAATAATAATAATAATAATAATAATAATAATAATAATAATAATAATAATAATAATAATAATAATACTAATAATAATAATAATAATAATAATAATAATAATACTAATAATAATAATAATAATAATAATAATAATAATAATAATAATAATAATAATAATAATACTAATAATAATAATAATAATAATAATAATAATAATAATAATAATAATAATAATAATAATAATAATAATAATAATAATAATAATAATAATAATAATAATAATAATAATAATAATAATAATAATAATAATAATAATAATAATAATAATAATAATAATAATAATAATAATAATAATAATAATAATAATAATAATAATAATAATAATAATAATAATAATAATAATAATAATAATAATAATAATAATAATAATAATAATAATAATAATAATAATAATAATAATAATAATAATAATAATATTAATAATAATAATAATAATAATAATAATAATAATAATAATAATAATAATATTAATAATAATAATAATAATAATAATAATAATAATAATAATAATAATAATAATAATATTAATAATAATAATAATAATAATAATAATAATAATAATAATAATAATAATAATAATAATAATAATAATAATAATAATAATAATAATAATAATAATAATAATAATAATAATAATAATAATAATAATAATAATAATAATAATAATAATAATAATAATAATAATAATAATAATAATAATAATAATAATAATAATAATAATAATAATAATAATAATAATAATAATAATAATAATAATAATAATAATAATAATAATAATAATAATAATAATAATAATAATAATAATAATAATAATAATAATAATAATAATAATAATAATAATAATAATAATAATAATAATAATAATAATAATAATAATAATAATAATAATAATAATAATAATAATAATAATAATAATAATAATAATAATAATAATAATAATAATAATACTAATAATAATAATAATAATAATAATAATAATAATAATAATAATAATAATAATAATAATACTAATAATAATAATAATAATAATAATAATAATAATAATAATAATAATAATAATAATAATAATAATAATAATAATAATAATAATAATAATAATAATAATAATAATAATAATAATAATAATAATAATAATAATAATAATAATAATAATAATAATAATAATAATAATAATAATAATAATAATAATAATAATAATAATAATAATAATAATAATAATAATAATAATAATAATAATAATAATAATAATAATAATAATAATAATAATAATAATAATAATAATAATAATAATAATAATAATAATAATAATAATAATAATAATAATAATAATAATAATAATAATAATAATAATATAATAATAATAATAATAATAATAATAATAATAATAATAATAATAATAATAATAATAATAATAATAATAATAATAATAATAATAATAATAATAATAATAATAATAATAATAATAATAATAATAATAATAATAATAATAATAATAATAATAATAATAATAATAATAATAATAATAATAATAATAATAATAATAATAATAATAATAATAATAATAATAATAATAATAATAATAATAATAATAATAATAATAATAATAATAATAATAATAATAATAATAATAATAATAATAATAATAATAATAATAATAATAATAATAATAATAATAATAATAATAATAATAATAATAATAATAATAATAATAATAATAATAATAATAATAATAATAATAATAATAATAATAATAATAATAATAATAATAATAATAATAATAATAATAATAATAATAATAATAATATAATAATAATAATAATAATAATAATAATAATAATAATAATAATAATAATAATAATAATAATAATAATAATAATAATAATAATAATAATAATAATAATAATAATAATAATAATAATAATAATAATAATAATAATAATAATAATAATAATAATAATAATAATAATAATAATAATAATAATAATAATAATAATAATAATAATAATAATAATAATAATAATAATAATAATAATAATAATAATAATAATAATAATAATAATAATAATAATAATAATAATAATAATAATAATAATAATAATAATAATAATAATAATAATAATAATAATAATAATAATAATAATAATAATAATAATAATAATAATAATAATAATAATAATAATAATAATAATAATAATAATAATAATAATAATAATAATAATAATAATAATAATAATAATAATAATAATAATAATAATAATAATAATAATAATAATAATAATAATAATAATAATAATAATAATAATAATAATAATAATAATCATAATCATAATAATAATAATAATAATAATAATAATAATAATAATAATAATAATAATAATAATAATAATAATAATCATAATAATAATAATAATAATAATAATAATAATAATAATAATAATAATAATAATAATAATAATAATAATAATAATAATAATAATAATAATAATAATAATAATAATAATAATAATAATAATAATAATAATAATAATAATAATAATAATAATAATAATAATAATAATAATAATAATAATAATAATAATAATAATAATAATAATAATAATAATAATAATAATAATAATAATAATAATAATAATAATAATAATAATAATAATAATAATAATAATAATAATAATAATAATAATAATAATAATAATAATAATAATAATAATAATAATAATAATAATAATAATAATAATAATAATAATAATAATAATAATAATAATAATAATAATAATAATAATAATAATAATAATAATAATAATAATAATAATAATAATAATAATAATAATAATAATAATAATAATAATAATAATAATAATAATAATAATAATAATAATAATAATAATAATAATAATAATAATAATAATAATAATAATAATAATAATAATAATAATAATATAATAATAATAATAATAATAATAATAATAATAATAATAATAATAATAATAATAATAATAATAATAATAATAATAATAATAATAATAATAATAATAATAATAATAATAATAATAATAATAATAATAATAATAATAATAATAATAATAATAATAATAATAATAATAATAATAATAATAATAATAATAATAATAATAATAATAATAATAATAATAATAATAATAATAATAATAATAATAATAATAATAATAATAATAATAATAATAATAATAATAATAATAATAATAATAATAATAATAATAATAATAATAATAATAATAATAATAATAATAATAATAATAATAATAATAATAATAATAATAATAATAATAATAATAATAATAATAATAATAATAATAATAATAATAATAATAATAATAATAATAATAATAATAATAATAATAATAATAATAATAATAATAATAATAATAATAATAATAATAATAATAATAATAATAATAATAATAATAATAATAATAATAATAATAATAATAATAATAATAATAATAATAATAATAATAATAATAATAATAATAATAATAATAATAATAATAATAATAATAATAATAATAATAATAATAATAATAATAATAATAATAATAATAATAATAATAATAATAATAATAATAATAATAATAATAATAATAATAATAATAATAATAATAATAATAATAATAATAATAATAATAATAATAATAATAATAATAATAATAATAATAATAATAATAATAATAATAATAATAATAATAATAATAATAATAATAATAATAATAATAATAATAATAATAATAATATAATAATAATAATAATAATAATAATAATAATAATAATAATAATAATATAATAATAATAATAATAATAATAATAATAATAATAATAATAATAATATAATAATAATAATAATAATAATAATAATAATAATAATAATAATAATAATAATAATAATAATAATAATAATAATAATAATAATAATAATAATAATAATAATAATAATAATAATAATAATAATAATAATAATAATAATAATAATAATAATAATAATAATAATAATAATAATAATAATAATAATAATAATAATAATAATAATAATAATAATAATAATAATAATAATAATAATAATAATAATAATAATAATAATAATAATAATAATAATAATAATAATAATAATAATAATAATAATAATAATA